>VZDJ01000219.1:15329231-15407119 GCA_008694505.1 Cyanoderma ruficeps
AAAAAAAAAAACCCAAAGAACCTCTTCTGCCTTGTTTTGTCACTCTTAGCTGCGATCTGAAATTCCTGGAGCATTTCTGACAGAACTACATCTCTTGAGAGAGCCAGGTCAGCACAGTTTTTCTTTAAACTTTTTTGCATTTGTTTCACAGTGAAGTGATGGAGGTAAGAGATGAGAAGGGGCAGAGCGAGGGACACACAGGCAGGGACAGAGGGAAGGACCAGGAACAGAGCTGTGGCTGTTAAAAATCAGCATAACCCATTGGGGAGTGGGCAGATGCAGAGGGGACCATGTGCATGAAGAGTGGGGTCAATAATAACTTTGGACATGGAGCTCTGAAGGCAACTCAACACACCAGGAATGTGCCAGCCCGTGTTCCTGCTCGCCAGTGAGCTGTTTCCTCCAGTTACTTCATCACTCGTATTATCTGTGTGCTGCCTGAAGAGATTTCCCTTGGCTGCAGAGGTGGGGATGGGAGTGACGGCCAGCTCGAGCGACACCAGAGCACCGGCGCTGCCAGCTCAGAGCCTGAGCCCGATGTGACGAGCCTGCACGCTAATTGCAGCTGACAGGGCAATGATGCATTGTTTGCACCGGGGGATCCCGCCCAGGCTGGGGCCGGGGACCGCAGGGAGCGGCTGCCGGGACGGCCAGAGGAGCACGGGCTGTGCAGAGAGAAAGGGTCCAGAGACTGCTCGGGGCCTGGCTGGGCAGGGAAACAACCACAGCAAGGGCTTGGGCAGCAGATTCTGCTCAGAGAGAAGGCTCGATGGCCCAGCACAGCAGCCAGAGCCTGGGCGGGTTCCTGTCCCCAGCCTGGGCAATCCGGGGCTGACAGCAGCACACGGCAGGATTCCCTACTCATTCCTACATGGCAGTCACTCACAACCACAGAGCTACAACAAGTTCTTAAGCCAGGAACATTCCCCACATTACTTCAGAGCCAAGTCCTGGGGAGACTGTTTTTATGTCCGGTAAAACCCCACAATGGGGACAAACCTGGTTATCCATAAGTGGTTTGCTAAAGCAGCCATTGTTATCTGCTACAGTGGCAAGAATCTGCACTGAAATATGGAAACCAGTGTGCCCACATGCTGTAAGCTCTTGCTTAAGGGTATCAGCAGAGAGGATTTAACCCTGGATGCACTGAAACTTTGAGGCAGGAGCAGTCAGGAATTTGCTGGGAGCAGACGGTGAGCTCGTTCCCCGGCAGCAGCACAGGGATCCTGCAGCACTGGGGACCCTGGCTTGGCACAGCCAGGCCTCAGCCACAGTGGAGACACCAACAAATGGGACAATGTGACAGCAACTGGAACTGGTTCTTGTGTTTTTTTGACGCAGGCACAGGCCAAGTCAGCTTCTGCCCGACCCACTCAGATCAATCAGCAGTGCCACAACAACCCTGAACAGCAGAGACCTCCTTGTGCATCCCTGCTCCAGCTCCAGAGCTCACCCCAGGGCAGGCTCTGGTGTCACACACACCCATTATTAAATGGTAATTCAGGGTAACAAAGCGCATCAAGTACATAAGAAGATTGTGTCAAAGAAAATAAAATACTAATAAATTCAATTACTTTCTGTTTTCAGGAAGGGGGGCAATGCCAGTCACTTTTCATTTAAAACAAAGTAAGTCTTAATTTTGATTCCTGCTTTTAGCAGGTACCCCCTGCAGAAGACATCCCACTCACTCTGAGCACACACTTGATTCCTCTGTCAGCTGAAGTCTTCCACTGTCCTGAGTTAATGAGACACTAACCCTTTCCTGAGCTGTGAAACTCATTTTCTGGATGGTTGGAGTGGAGAGAGCTGGCATGTGCTGGCCCCTTCCTACCACGGCTACTGTGCATCCTCCTGCCACCTGCAGAGCTGAGAGAAGGGCCACAGCAGAGGGGACGTGGTGTCAGTAACTGCCCCTGTCCCCATCGACAGACAATGGTCTGTCATGCTCACTGTCACCAAAGACTCCCTGCAGAAAAGCTCTGCATGGCCAAGATCTCCATGTCACGCACAGTGCCACGATGGACCTGTGGAACCACAGAGAGTCAGTGTTTCTCAGGAATGCCTCGTCCTCTGCCCAGAGGTGCCACACGGCAGCAGCATTAACAAAACACAGGTCAACATCCTGGGGAAGGGATCAAGGACTCAGCTCCTGGGATGGCACAGTCACAAACCTCCCAAAGCCCACGGCCCACGTGTGCCAGGTGTGAGCTGCCTCTTCCCGGGGACCAGGTGGGGACGTGGAATTTCCATACAGCCCTACAATGGGATGGGACACAACCACCTGCACCCAAGGTGAAAGCAATGCTGGGAATCCTCATAGGACACACCAGAGGCCAGAAATTCCCAAAGGGTGTGAATATGACAGGGCAGACTGCACTAGGACCACTCACACATTTCCGTGCAGCGGAGAGGAAAATTTCGCTGCCAGTTACCTCCATGGAAACCCCCTGGGCACAATGGACTGCACTGGACTTATGCTGAAATCCCAACCTGAGCCAGAGTAGCAACCATAAAAAAATCCCAGTAAATAATCCAGCACAGTGGGTGGCTGTGCAGCCCCTCTCCCCCAGCCCACCCCCTGCTCCACCAGCATGGCCAGAGCTCAGTGTGCTCCATGGGATTTGCTCCAGTGGGATTAGTCAAGCTGAAGCTCGGATTGACCCCAGCCTTGAGTCTCCGAGAAGGAAACTGTAATCCGGTCCCTGGCAAATCAGGGAGCAGAGCAAGTGCTCAGGCATAAATCCAGTGAGTTTTCCACCTGCCCCAGATGAGCTCCAGCAGCCGAGCTCCTCCAGGCACACTGCCGAGCATTTGTTTCCTACCTACAGAAGTTACATTCTGTGACTGCCCAATGCCACCTCAAGCATTTTGCAGACGAAATGAGCATCAAACACTACTTTCATGGCAGACTGACAGCTTCACACTGCTCAGAATTTTGTCACATTCGACCTGCCCTGTGACATGCAGAGGGAACCTTCCTGCAGGAGGACAAAGCTGCTGCCTCACTGCTTGTCCACGCAGCTGATGGAGCTGCTGCTTCCATCTCTTGTCCCTGCCTTGTCACTGAAATGCTCTGCAGAAGGTGTACAGAGAAAAGAGGCAAATCTCTTTGCTGAGGCAGAAAGGCAGCAGCAGCACAGCAGACCTCCCCCAAGGCATCTCCCATCACAGCCACTCTGGCACTGCTGTCAGGGGAATCACAGCAGTGGGGCACAGCACAGCCTCCCAGGGAAACTCTGCACAAGGTCCAAGAAATCAGAGTGCTTCGGCAAAATGGGAGACACCAACCAGGATTTATGATGGAATTTGCTGGAACTGAGGGAGGGAATTGGCAGCTCTTAAGACAGGGCTCTGTGGCAGCTGCAAACACGGGGACACAGGCACACCATGGCCCTGCACCTCCCAGCAGCAGCACCCACAGCCCCCAGGGCCTGCCAGCCCCGGTGCACCTGGGGTGTCACCCCAGACTGCCCTGCCATGAGGGACCAGAGCCAACACATCATCTCATTGCAAAGGTTTAAGCCCAGGATATCACTCGTGTTAATTATCCCCTCCTATGTCCCAGGCACAGGTACAGCCAGTGGCACTCGCAGCACTCCGGGGCAGTTACACAAGGTCAAAGGGCTTGCAGCTGTCAGACTGGGGTGATTCAAATCAGCAGAGATCTTCTAATGACAGTAAACACCTCACTACACAGCCTGAGCAGAGTTAAATATTTCTTTTGCACTATGTGGGTTAGAAATTCCTCAGAGGATGATGCTCATCAAGTGCATTTAAACCATTAAGCTGAATGGGTGAGAAATTATGGCAGCAAGGTGCATTTAAAACCCTTTTCCATTGTCTGCGGTTGAAAATTAAACTATGGATGGATGTGGCTTTAATTTAAAGCACACCCATCACAGGACAATTGCACATCAGATTTACACAAAGCTGCAGCAAAACAGTTACAGCAATGTAAATATCTGTCCAAGTAAAATCATCAAAACATTAGATCAAATTGAGGAGTCTTCCACCAGCCCTATCTTCTGTCCTCAGGGACCACAGGCACTGCACAGCAGACACCAATAAGCATCACACCGAGCTCTTAAAATGTGTTTGACCTCCCGGTGCCCTGTGCCTCTGCCGGCTGCTCGCCAGGAGCAGGAACAGCAGTGCCCGACCCCGTGCAGTGGCAGACACCAAACCGCAGCTCCTCCAGC
Organism: Cyanoderma ruficeps; assembly: GCA_008694505.1. NCBI lineage: Eukaryota > Metazoa > Chordata > Aves > Passeriformes > Timaliidae > Cyanoderma > Cyanoderma ruficeps. Next base: position 15,333,431 of record VZDJ01000219.1, read on the forward strand.
CTCACAGCACTGAGCTGCTACCAGGACTGCATGGGCTGAGAGTAAAACAAAGCCTGAAACTTTCAAGGCAATGAGTGGACTCCGACCCTATCTGGTTCTCTGATATTTCAGTGTGACTTTCTACAGGGGAGAAAGAAATCCCAGGGCCTTCCCAGTGTGTTTGACCAGAGAAGGAAGCACCACCTGGGATAACACCCTGAACACTGCTGCCTCTCCAAATCCTGCCTCCCAACCTGCTGAGGGCTGACAGCCCCAGCTCAGACAGCCAGACACTGAGCAAACCTCTCCAACAGGCTGTCAGGTATCAGCCTGTCAGGCTGGAAATGCTGCCTGAAACATAACAGCAGATACACATCTACATGAAATAAATGCTCTCTAGCTCTGTAAAGAAAAATGCTGCCAGTCACCAGGAGCAACCCTGTACAAGAATTAACTGCCTGCCCAGGGTTTTCAATGGCTTCATGCACAATGGAACTGGGACCCACAAAGTGAGGCAAGAACAATCATAGTAACAATTTTATATGTATAAATACAAAACCCACAAGTACTCAAAATGCAGATTCTGGCAGGGTGTTAATAAATTACAAGCTGGTCCAGTATGATTAATGTCATGACCAGGAGGAAAACTCATTTGGAGGAAGCCCTTCTGGTCCTACACAGCAGCTACATTTGGGAATGCTCCAAGCTGGGAGAGCTTCTGCCCTGTCTCCTCACTGGGATGGGTCCAGCCTGTGGGGCAGCACAGCCAACTGTGGCCCTGGGGCACCAGACATGGGACATAACGCTGGCAGCATGTCTGCCCAGCATCAGCACAGCCCAGGCACCTGTGGCAGCCCCCTCAGGCACTCCCATGCCCGTGCACCAGCCACAGCACCTGCCCCTGGTACAGGGATGCCCTTCAGCACCAACCAACCAGGGCAGGACCACAGCACAGGCACCACGGCACCCCGGTGACACCAGCAGCAATTTCCACCCCAAACCCTGCAGGGAACAGCTCCTCAGGCACCAGGGTCCTCCCACACTCACCCGCAGCACGGTGATCATGGAGGGGTCTCGGAGACGGCCATCCTCATCCTTGAGGTTGTATCCCTCCGGCCTCTTGTCCCGCTCGCTGACCTTCCAAAGCTTCACAGTCTTATCTGGGGCAGGAGAGAGGAGAGCATTGTGGTGGCTGCTCCCTGAGCTGCCCACTGACAGACACACCAAGGCCACACAGCTGGAAAAACCTCCTGTGTCCCCAGTGCCAGGTGCTGGAAGTGGTGACAGATGTTCCCGTGCCCACAGCAAGCTGCTGGTGCAGAGCCCTGCAGAGCAGCAAGGAGTGCAGGGCACACTGGACATGCCCTGAGACACGGCAGGGTGTCTGCAGCTCTCCCAGAGTCATGGTGCCATTCCCACCCAGCGCTGTGCAGAGCCCAGCACACACCAGGGCTGAAGGCAGCTCCCTGTCTCCTCCCAGCATCCCACCCCTGTGCCACAGACTCCCCGCAGAAGGAGCACCAGGAACACGGGGGGTTATTGTGAATAATGGTGGTTTTTTCACTCCCTCCTGGCAGGGACTCCATCCCATAGTTTATCACCACTTCCACCAGGTTTCACACAAAACCCCATCATCCATCTTCATTTTCTCTCTTACACAGCAACTCCAAAGCAGTGTCAATTAATTTTGTTTTTATTAGCATGCTCTGTTTTGAAGGGTTCACTATAAAATGTTAGTGTAACAGTAAGAACAAAAAGAAACAGCATAACACAGGAGTATTTCCAAACTAATTGTTTTGATAACCTGCCTGCATATGGAACACCACCCTAATGGAAGGGTAATATCCCTGTTAATCAAAAAACTATTTAAAAACTCAATTAACAGAACACTATTCTGTATAATTAATCTTCATTGCATTTCAATGATTCTCCCCCAAACGAGTTTAATAAGTCTTTGGATTTTATTACAATGATCAATAGAGTCAATTCTACAACACAAAGTAAGTTGGTTATGGAAGATAATTAGACCCCTCCTTTTCCCCTGAAGTGATTAAGTCACATCTATCTTAAGGTCCCATTCATCCCAAGTAATATTCCTAGATCCTCATGATATTTATCAGAACATAACATGGAACTGCTGAGCTGAACACAACTGCAAATTGAAATAAAACACCTGCAGTTTGTCTTTAAAAAAATAAAAATAAAATTCCCAGGATCCGGAGAATAAAAAATATAAGTTGTTGGCAGGTCAGAAGCCTCCCTTTCTCCCCCAAAGGGAGGGGCAGCCATAAAATACACCTGGTGCACAGGGATTGAGCTCTGCCAGACCCATTCCCCCAAGGCACCTGTGTTACCCTGCATGGAGGGTTTTTAACAAACCTTTCCCCAAAGGAATACCACAGGGAAGACCGTGCCTGGTGGAGGGAGGCAGGGCTGGGGCAGCACGGGCACGTACCGTTGGTGGAGAGCAGGAAATAGGCGGCGTTCTGCTGGGGCAGCCATCGTATCTTATTGATCTTCTCCTCAATCTCCAGGCTCTTCAGGTAATCGAACTCCGGCTCATGGCTCTGGAAGGTGCTGTAGACATTGTACTCTCCCCTGCGGTGGGGCTGGTTCTTGCTCTGCACGGGGACAGGGACAGGGAGCAGCTGAGGGTGCTGGCAGCTGGCTCAGGGCGCTCTGGGGCTGGGGACAGCGAGTGCGGGGCTGAACGCCCAGGGACAGCCTCTGCTGACACCACAGCTCCTCTGTGCTCAGTGGGAATGCAGCGGGAATGGAGTGGAACAGAGAGGGAATGGAGAGGGAATGTAGCAGGAACAGACCTCACCCCACCGTCTGTCCCTGGTGAATGGCTGGGACCCAGTGGCAGCTCCTGCCAGCTGCTGAACCCAGCCACAGAAGAGCTGCTGGCAGCAGCTACAGGCACAGGATGGATTGGTTTGGGTGGGTGGGTAAAGCCCCTCATGTCCCCTTGAGCAGGAGCTGAGTGGATACATTTAGGGTGATGCTGGAGACTTAAAGTTCAAGAAAAGCAATAGAATAATGAAATGAGAGGAAAAGGTGAAATGAAATACTCCTGAAAAGGTTGATGAAGTATCTACACATGTGATGGTTAACCACTGAGTTCTCCTCAGCATACGTAGAAATAATTTTAAAGCTTTTACTTTGAGAAAAGTTTAAAACCGTTATCGGACCAAGACATGTCTCATGCCCAGGTCTGATGCATTCCTTCCAGCACAGGTGAGGACAGCCCCTGCCAGCTCAGACCAGAGCAGATAACTGGGACAGCTTTGGAAATGGTGGGGACTGTCCCAAGCAGCGGGAGCTGGCAGAGCTCCCCCAGCCAGGCTGGCCGGGTGCCCACCAGCGCAGTGCTGAGGGCTGAACACACACTTCTCTGACAGGCACAACCTCCAGCTCCCAACAAAGCATTTACTAACACTTCCTGGGCAAAGTTTTGGAAGGAAAACATAATTATTGCATCCATCTACACTTTTCAGAATTTTGGTGGCATGAGGGGCTCTTGAGGTAGTGTCATCTCCAAGACAGGCACTCGTCACACACTCAGATGTGCTGCCCGATCCCTGTCACACCTGGAGCAGAAGAATGCAGGCAATGTGATGTTTGGAAGGTGTTTGGCAGAAGGAAATCTGGCCCTGCTGATGTTAATAGCTGCTTTTCAGCTCATAGTATGCCAGGAGAGCTCTGAGCTTAGGAGTGACAGGGGTGGATTAGGGAACAGCAGGACGCTTCACTTAAAAGGATAAAATGGGCATTTTGCATTCTCTGGCACTTACCTCCTGCTCACGCTGAAATATTACAACCCGGCCCCCCTTGTCCCCTGTTGCCAGTAACTCTCCAGTGTGGTTGAACTCAACTGTGGAGATGATGTCAGCTGGTAAAGAGAAGACAAAGACAATTTAAGTAACTGCAGCCTGACTTCCACAGGCATCCAGAAAGCACCGTGCCCTGTACAGCTACATGCCTCATGGGTGCTCTGTGCCCTGTGGCATCTCCAGAAATCCCTGATTTTCCATCGTCTCTGACACGGAACAAGCTCAGCATTTCGGAGCTATGCTGCCATGAGCCCAGACCTGCCTGGTGTTCCTGCCCCCCTGGCCTGGCCTGTGCCCCAGCACTGGTTCCAGTGGGATTTCCAGTTACTGTGCCTGTGCTAAATGCAGCCTGAGGACCACTGTCAGCAGCAGGGGCACGGGCCTGGGCAGTACAGCATGGCACAGCATGCTCCCCTCATGCCCTGGGGAGCTCCCTGCACCACTTGGGGTGGCACAGTCAATTCCTGGGAAGGCTTGGTGCCAATGGTGCCCCCAGCATCTCATCTCAGCACCTGGCTGACGGGCAGATCTTGCTCCTGCCTGGCCCCTGTGCCATCCTCTGCCTGGGGTGGTGGTTTGGTGGTTTGCCTTCACCCTCAGAGGAGGGGGCGCAGACAAATTAAGACACATTTGTCCTCTGTCCCTGAGCTCCCCAGGTAGAACAGCTCAGATGACCACATCTGCATTGCTGCTTTCCTCTGCCCATTGCTGAATCTACCATCACCTACCAAGGCAAATTAAAGCGATGCCTTTCAGCCCTCCATCAGCCAAAAAGCCACTGCACTCACACCACTCCCTTCCCCACAAACCAAGGTACCATCTCGGGGTTCTGGGCTCAGTGGCAGGAGAAGCCAGGGGACACAGAGACCTGTAACTGCAAACGCTTTAATCTGCAGTGTTTACCCTTGAGGCAACGCAGGCGGGAGCTGCTAATGATTGGATTTATTTGGCCTATTTTTAGAAGAATGTCAGAGGTTAATTCCACGGCAATTAGTGCCCAACTGGTGCTCATCCACTGCCTGGGGAGCCACACTCCACCAGCACGAAGCTGGGGAACTGGAAGAATGATTGCAGCCTTGGAGCCTCAGCACTTGGTGCAGGATGGATTCTGCAATGGACAGCACTTGGCCATGATAGCTGCCAGCTCACTCCTGCCCTTGCATTCCCTGCCCCTCTCACTTCTGCAGCACCAGCACTGGCAGGGTTACAGTCCTGCAGAACCAGAACCCAATCTGCAATTTCATGGACTTGGGTCTAACACAGATGAGAACAAACACATCCCTGGGAAGCTAACCCAAAGCAGTCTCCTGTTCCCACAGGTAACTGCAGCCACAGCTGCTGACAGGAGCCAGAGCAAAGTCAGACACCTTCAAGCACTGAAATGCTGTGTTTGGCACCAAGTCTGGCTCAGCAGCTCCAGCCCAAGCCTGGCTCACAAAGAGGATCTCATTCCTGCAGCAGGTGACCCCCACCCTGGAGAGCATTGCTGAGATGTCAGGGCTGAGCCTGGTGTCACCGAGGTGTCCCATGGATGGCTCTGGGAACAGGCTGGGAACTGCTCCAGCGGCAGCCAGGGGACTCAGTGGCTATGGCGGGCAGTGCTAATGTGCACCTCATAATGAGACATGCTGCTTCCTTCTAAAATTACTCAGTTGAAAATGTACCTGTTTTGCTCTATTTAATCCTCTCCATTACCAGCTGCCAGTTTTAGGTCATTCCCTTTTCAATGAATTAAAAATAACTTTGTGTGCTGCAGTGAGGCATTTTTCAGACATGATCCAATGCACCAGCCTGTGAGCAGGGCTGTAGTCTGATACACCAGGCCCAGGCACCACAGATACCCCTGAGCCACCCCAGCCCAGCCACCCATTTACACTGCACCCACAGGGAAATGGGTTTACTCACGTACATCATCAGGACTTCAGACAAGGATACCAACAGAGCCTGGCTAACAACACCTTTCATATGTTAAAAGAAAATACACTAAATATAAAAAACCCCCACTCTTCTGAGTAGAAATATCCAACCCAATCCCAAATCCACCCCAGCTGGCAGAAGCATCATTCCCCCAGCACCCATGGTCTGGGCGCTGGCTCTTTTCCCTGGTGTGTCTGGGCAATAACAGCAGCCTGGCACAGCAGAACATCCCGAGGGCAAACGGGGGAGTCCCACAGAGGTGACAGCTCAGGAGCACAGAGTGGCACCAGCTCCTTCCCAAAGGTGTCCCTGAACAAACCAGAGGTCAGTCACGGCTGCTGCACACCCCACCTGCTGCCCTCGGGAGACACGACAGGCTGGCTACTAATGAAAATGCACATGTATTCGTGTTGAGGTGATCAATAATTTATGCCCATTTCTCCGAAGGTTCCTTCCGCAGTTTTGTGACAACAGAAAGGAAAAAAACCTTGCCTCTTTTTTGCTTTTTTCATTTCCTTCATCACCTCCTACACACTCAGTGCCCCAATGAGGGAATTTAAAGCAAACAGTTTCCATGGAGACCCAGCCCGCCGTCCTCCCTCCCCTCCCATCCTCCCTTCCCTCGGCATCTCTGTGCCTTCACGCTCTCGTGCTAAAAATATCCAAGATGGGATTTGATTTCCGCCGTAGCGATACAGTTTTATCAGAAAAATGGGAAATTTACAACACACCCCCCTCTCCCAGCGTGGAGGAAGGCATGCTCGCTGCCAGGAACAGGGAATGAATCTGTTATTAAAAAGAAAGAAGATAAACTAGGGAAGCTGCAGTCGGTGCTGAGACCTGGATCCCTGGAGCAGCCTGATCTGCAGCAGGGAGCTGCCCACACAGCACCCCTCTCCTTCTGCCCACCAGGGCAGGGGCTGGGTGTCACATCCCTGCTCCTGGAGCCTCCCAGGCACATTGTCCCTGCTCCTGGAGCCTCCCAAGCATCTTGTCCTCGCTCCCAGAGCATTCCAGGCACAGCAACGCTGTGCCAGGAGCCCCGATGGACGCAGGATGGCACCCCTGGCCCAGCCCGTGAGGCCACAGCAGTACAGCCCCTCCACGGTGGCAGGGACACCCCTGGACTCAGAGGGTGCCCCCCAGCCCTCCCAGGGGATCTGCCTACTGCCTGCTTTCCCAGTGAAACATGCCTCCTTTGGGGCAGGAGGTGAGAGGCAGGTCTGTGACCGCACACAATCATGGAATCATTTACGTTGGAAAACCCCTAAAATGAAATCCAACCATTCCCCCAGTACTGTCAAGGTCACCACTAACCCATGTCCCCAAGGGCCACATCTACACATCTGTTACATCCCTCTAAGGATGGTGACCCCATCACTGAGCCTGTGCCAGGGCTGGTCAATCCTTTCAGGGAAGGAATTTTTCTTAATATCTAACCTAAACTTCCCTTGGTGCAGCCTGAGGCCATTTCCTCTCCTCCTGTCCCTGTTCCCTGGGAGCAGAGCCCTGTCCTCTCCTGTCAGGGAGTTGTGCAGAGCCACAAGGTCCCCCCTGATTCTCCTTTTCTCCAGGCTCAGCCCCTCCAGCTCCTCCTCATTATCCTTGTGCTCCCTTCCACAGCTCCCCACGCCCAGGCACTGTCCTGGTGACACCATCGAGCCAACTCCTTCCTCAGACAGAACTCTGCATGTCTGGGGCAGCCCCTGCCCTCCCCCTGCCCCTGACTGGCTGCTGTGCCCCTGCCTATCCAGCTCTGCCCACCGGGGATGGGGACAGGAGGGCAGGAGGGCTCTGAGGGGTCAGGGCCACAGCTCTGGACACCCTGCTCTCTCCACTGCGTGTATAAATCACTCAGTGGACGGCACCACACACAAAGCCCCCAGCTGCAATGATCATAAATTGGGAAGCACCATAAATAACAGCAAACCAGGCTGCCAAAGGAAGGATTTAGATTGTTCAAATCCCAGGCTGTGAGTTGCCAAATCGAGTTTAACACTGATAAGTGTGGGATAATAATTCACCACAACCACATCCCGCATCCCCCCGTTAGACCCCTCGAGAGAGTGATGGCTGCAGGGGTTTGCCAAGGAGACAGGGATGTGGCCCCTGACTGCAAACACAACCAAGCCAAAGCACAACAGCCACCCCCTGACTGCTGCTTGCCCATGAGGGAGAAAGCAAGAGGGACACCAATGGGTCCTGTTAATTCAGAACAAAATCCACATCTGAAACCACTCAGGTGGATGAAGAAAGCACAAAGAGGTAATGAAAAATTAAGAGGTTTATGGAGGGAAAGTCTGGTAATGGGGGAGCCAGAGCACAAGTCCACCCACAGATCCCCTGTGGAGGTGTCAGTGCATCCCACCTTCTCTGCATCCCACCACCCCACAGCAGGCGATGGATCCTGAGCTCAGAAAAGAGTTTTGAGAAGGACACAAACCTTAGAATTACAACTGAATAATGCAGCACAACTCTCAGCCTCTTAAGGAGGACTCCCAGGTCTGACCCTCACTGACAGGCTTTGCTCAGGAAATGGTGACACTACATTTCACTGTTAAAAAGAGACCTCTTTGGTCTCCCTTTCTGTCTGCCTCTCTTAAAACAAATGAAAAAAGAGCTAGCAAAGTGTTTACTCTGAAAGACATGCACTGTCAGTGATGAAGAGTTCACATCCATGGCAGGGCTTTACATGCAGTTTGATGGGAGCTGTGGACCTACCACTGCTCAGGCCTGGACACTGCAAGGCACCCTGAAGGAGCCAGGCCCTCCTGTCCCCTCTGTCAGGTCAGATTTAACCCAGCACAGCAGCGCTGGACCCCCAGCCCCGACCCCAACAGGCACAGCAAGAGGCTCATTCAAAGACTGGAAGGCAACTCCCTCCCCTGCCCGTGAAAAAGTGTCAGAGAGAAACTAAAACGGGGCAGAGGGGGATGCCTTCAAGGCCCTTCAGGTACAGAAACAGCAGGTTGAAGAGGAAGAAAGCTGGGGAAGGCCATGGAGCTGTAGGGGACAAGGAAGTCACATCCAAGTCCCTCCAGAACAGGGCTAGGTAAAATGTCCAGGGAGTGTGGGGAGCCTGGGCCATCAATCCTGCCCCAAGCTGTGTGGTCCACGGCAGGGGGGCATGAGGTGGGAGGGCAGAGGACAGCAGAGGTTAAACTCCAATCTAATGGCATGCAAAATCACACGTGATTGATCGGCATTGATTATCCCCTGCTCAGGTGAATGATAGCCTGGGAAACAGAAATCAATTCCGCTGCATTAAGCCCAGTAAGGATCTGGAGCATCAGCACAATGCCCTGAAACACCACGGCTTGCTGACACTGCCAAGCGAAGCACAGCAAACCACGGCATGGCACAACACCCGCCCGGCCCCTGCATCCCAGTCCGGCCAGGGCTGTGGTGGAGGGAGGACTGGCTGAGTGGAAAAGCACCACGCCCAAACACCTCCCAGGCTGGGGGGCAGCCCACCCCTCTGCCCATCACGGGTCCTGTTTCCTGCTGCAGTCACGGCTCACACGGGACCGCAGCAGCCAGGGCAGGGCTGGACACACTCCTGAGCTCTTGCTGTCTGGGTGCAGCTCCTCATCACCATGACATGATGCTGCAGAGCCAGCGGCAGCGGCTCCTCTTCCCCAAAATGGAATAACTCTTCTAGATTGAAGAGCTAAAAATACTGGCACATTCCAAATTTCTCTGCCCTTGTTACAGCAAAGAGTAATTTTGTGCTACCCAACCTAGACGAAAGAAACTCCCATCTGGCAGCAACCCCCGTGTCGCTCAGCTTTCCCCACCAAAGCACCCATTTCAGAATGCCAACATGCCAGAATGTGAATTTACATCACTCCACCATCCTGGCCCGGTGTAATTTCCTGGAACTGCTGGAAAGGAGAGTTCAGGAGGAAATAACATCATGGAAGGGTTTGGCACAGAGGCTTTCGGGGAGCAGAGGCTCTCACAGCCCCAGGTGCCCAAGGCAAGGACAGGAGAAGAGTGGGACAAGCACTGCTCCAGAAGCCAATGCACCAGCAGAGACCATGCAGCCTGGATTGGGTCATCAACAGGAGCAGAATAACAAAACAGAAAAGAAAGTGAAGGGCAGCTTTCAGGCAGAACCACAACCTAGCTCATCTGAGGAGGGGACCAGAGGGAAGCAGAGCTGCCTTTGGCCCAGCTGCCCTGGCCCTTGGCCCAGCATCCATGCTCCTGCCCACCAGTCCTGGTGGGTCCTGGGTATGCACACAACACAAAACTCTTCTGTCTGCATCAAGATGCACAACTCATTAACTCTTGGATTAATGGCAATTTTTAATTGGTGAGGCTATGAACACCTTACTAAGCTGTTACATGTCACACCTGGGGTGGCAGAACAGCACGTAAATCAAGGCAATTAGCCTGGGACCCAAGAATCTCTCTACCAGTGCAAATAACCCTCGCCTTGTGAGGAAAACCAACAGCTGCTCTAGGGTGCCCCAGAACACCCTGCTGCCAGGAGACCCAGAGCAGCCCCACCAGTCAGTCCCAGCTCTGGGTGGGGTGGGAAAAGTCCACAGGTACTACCTCAGTTAACAGTCCAGACCTGAGATAACCACAAACCACAGCCTACAGAGCACAGCAACTTCTTTTAAGAAATCACAGGATATTCTGAATTGGAAGGGATCTGCAAGGATCATTGAGTCCATCACTTAAGTGGCTGTCCCATACAGAGATTGAACCCACAACCTTGGCATTATTCGCACCATGCTCTAACCAACAGAGCTTACCTTAGAGGCTTGAAACCACCCACTTGAGAGTTGGGCAATTACTGAAATCCAGTTTCCTGAATGATTTTTTAATCTATTTACTATTCTTTCCTACACTATCCATCTTGCATGTGCACAGGCACACATTAGGGCAGCCCTCAGTGACTCCCCGGGGTTCCCACTGCGGGTCAGGTCAGAGGCCAACGCTGGGGCAGTGACTCAGGCTGGCAGCAGCCTGCCCTCCTGCACCTTCTGCAGCCCCTGTATTCCTGCATTCCCTGTCCTCCTGCAGCCCTTGCCCTCCTGCACCTCCTGACCTCCTGCAGCCCTTGCCCTCCTGTACCTCCTGCCCTCCTGCACCTCCTGTCCTTCTGCATTCCCTGCCCTCCTGTCCTCCTGCAGCCCCTGCCCTCCTGCAGCCCCTGCAGTCCTGCACCTCCTGCCCTCCTGCAGCCCCTGCCCGAGCCTGCCCAGCCCTGTGCTCCAGCTGCTCCCCACACTCACTGCCTGTGCAGTGCTGGACTGCGGAGCTGGCTCACCCTGCCAGAGCATTCCAGGCAACTCAGCCGACTGCTCTGTCCCTTGGCTCACTGCAGGATTTACTCTGCCATCCCTGTGCCAAGAGGCTTAGCAGCACAGCAGACACAACCTCCTCAAAATGGCTGATTTGGGCTTAGGAATAGTGATGGAAAATCCAAGTCCATCTGCAAAATATATCCTTAAAAAAAAGGAGACTTTGTAAAAAGCAGCTGAGCATTGATTAAGTCCTCCACCCTTTCCACACTAAAACCTTTAAAAGCTCCAATGATTTCTGCCACAGAACTGTCTGGGCACTTCTCATGCATGGGCATAAAGGTATAATCAACCCAAAAAGTGGCCTGGTTCCAAATACCTTCTGAAAACCTGTGATTTCCAGGGACTGAAAGCTTGAACATCTGACACAGGAAGCAGGAACTCACAGATGGTAACAATACTGAGCTCTTTTGTATTTACAAGATCTTTATCTGCAGCAGGGACACAAAAGCTGCTTTTCTCAAAAGGTAACACTGTGGTGAATGCTGCAGCACCAGGTCTGACCCCCAGCACGTTCCTGGTCCTGGGGACGTTGCCTTGCACACCCAGGAAACTCTCAGATACACCCCCGCATTAGGCTGTTCTTACAGACGAGGGGTCGGTGTGCAGACACCGGGATGGATGCTTTCCAACACACTTCATGTGCCATGCAGTCTGTCTTTCTGGTCATCTTGCTGCAGCCATCTGTTAGCTGATCAGCAAAAACTATTGACTGTTTAAAAATTTTAATTAGAAGTACTCAAATGTCAGCTAAGCGAGTAAAATTCAGAAGCAGCAAGCTTTGCTCTCATGTAGAGCAGCTATTTTCAGCTTGCAACGCGATTTTGTTGCCATCTTGCTCTGATGTCATTCTCTGTCACATTATTCCAGTTTGGTGCCCCTGGAACAAGCCCCTCGGCTGAACATGGGAGGCACAACGTGCACCTACTGTGACAGGAGCTTCTCACAGGAGCCTGGCACTGAGCACTCCCTGAGGGGCACCACCCGCAGAGACACAATCCACACAGGATCACAAAACACACCTGGAGACTCCAGTGATGGGTGCCCATGGGCAAACCTGGGCACAGGGTGACTAAAGGAGCTGCCTGCAGGTGGGTCAGCCAGGGAGGCAGCACCAAGACAGAAACACGGTGGGTCAGCAGTGGGGAACAGTGGTGGGTCAGCAGTGAGACAAATGGGCCTGGCACACAGTGGGGGAAGCAAATGGGAAATGCAGCTGATGGGATATGGACACCTTCTGCATGGGGAAACTGACCCTTCCCTGTCACAATCTACCTCTCCACAGCAAGCACCCACAGAAGCCACACCCATCAGAGTGGTGGCATTTGAAAAAATGTTCTTAATGCTCCAATTCCGATCCTATGGGAAAGCAAACACACCAACACTGTGCAGACAGTCCCTGGCATTTGTTGCACAGATTTGAATTTAATTAGCTAAAGATGGCTTAATCCAGCATCTGGGGCTGTAGTAAGATGGCAGCACAATGGGCCTGGGGCAGGCAGTGCCACCCAGAGCACTGGGCTGTGCCACCCCCACCTCAGTACCCATGTCTGGGCAGACAGGACAATTCAAACTGACACCAGCCACCACAGAGCTTCACCAGCAGCCTCTGTCCCAGTCCAGTGCCACTGCCCATAGATCCTTCTCTGGGAGGTGGCATGGCCTTTTAGCACACCCCATTGCCCTCCTGGTGCCACTCAGGGTCCTCCCCCTGGGATGGTCCCCGTTCCCAGAGTGCCAGAGGCGCAGTGACACCCGTGGCAGGCAGCCACTGTCAGGTTCTGCCTCCACATGTGGGTCACTGCCACTGCCTGCCATGGCCCCCACCCCTTGCTGGGGCACAAACCCTTCACGAGGCTATGCAGGAGCTCATGGTAACCCAGAACCCTGCAAGGGGCCAGACCACAACACATGCTTTATCTGCTCCCTCTGAAACTCATCACAAACTATATTTTCTGCCTATTTTAACATTTCCTCCCATGGAAGACGGATGTCTGTGCCATCATTTTCAATCTGCTCCTGGAAGAGTTTGTCCCAAGACATTTTCCTTGCAGTATTTTAATTAAACTTTCTTTCTCTCAATTTAGTGTTGGGTTCATTAAGTGGCATCCTGAGCCACTGAAATGAATTGCTTAAAAGTGATTTGTGCAGCAGGTTGAAGAAGCAGATCGCAGCTATAAATGAGCCTGTCTTTGAACTTTACAAGTTTTGCCACTTGGGGTGCAGAAAGCACCCAAATGCCAAAAGTCATTTCCCACCTGGGGAAGGCCCAAAGTCTCTGTGGGCAAGGCAGCATTCCTGACTCCTGCTGGTAAGTTACAGGGAGTGAAAACCACTTGTTTATAAACTGCAAGTGTAAATAACAAATATTTCTGCTTGGAAAATAACAGATTTCATACATACATCTATCTCTAGTGTAAACAAACCTCTTGTTGTTACAGGGAATAAACTCCAGGATGTTAGAGGCTTCCAAATGGAAGCATGGACATTCACTATATCCAGTGAAAACCCTCTTCCAGTCAGATGCGATTTAATTAAGTTCATTCTGACAGGGAATTTAAAGTCTTTGCTGGAAGCTCTTTTTCTGGTGTCAGGGCTGTATCACTGAAGCTAAACATGGTGCTTCCCCAGGCAGGATCAGTGGAAAATATTTTTGACAAAACTGTTGGGCTGAGATAATCTTGGCATTGTTCATCCAGCAGGGATGCAGAGTCAGAGCTGAACCTGGCTGCCCCCAGCGAGGTCTTATCAGCAACACAGCAACACACCAAAATCATCTACAGTGCATGGAAAAGTGATTAGCCTATTCTTAACTAGTGGAAAATGTGGAGACAAGTGCAGAGGCACAGGAGGCCAGGCAGGGGCAGGAAGTCACCACTTGCCCAGACATGGCTCTGCCAGCAGCTCCACGAGCAACACAACAGCCACAGCAACCCGCTCAGTGAAACACCCAGCTCTCAGGCCACCAGGGTTCCTGTTGAGTACTGTGTGATTCTACCACAAATCTGCTGTCACAGGCTATAACTGATTCTGCTTCAAGTGATTGCCTGCCTGGCCTTACCCATGTCCATGGGGAATGGGGCTCTCAGCTCTTGGCCAGGAGCACAGCTGCTCCCAGCAGGCTGCAGCATCAGGCCCCCAACAGACATAACTATACAACATCCAACCATTTCCACTGAAAAGCTGCAGTGATAAACAGCATGTTGTCTCACAGACCTCACCCTCTAAAAATGAGGTGAGAGCTGGGTACTTCTCTTTTCCTCCTCGTGCTGTCAGTGAGAAATCAGGTTACTGGATGTTACCTGACATGAGGCAGCACTGATTCTCTACGCCATCCATGGTCTGCCCGATGCTTATCCAAAGACAAGGCACTGGGCTTCCCTCTCTCACTCTCCTGCCTGCTGAGGTTCACCAGGAATGAATCACATTGTTTAAGGCTGTAGAGCAGATCTCAGCTGCCTCAGTCACACGCAGCTCTAGCTCAGAGCTCCCCACCCAAACACAGCATCACCAACCTCTGGTGGCCTGTTGGAACTCTGGAAGACAAAACCTCACACCAGCCCAGTCAACCCTTTGCAAGTCTGGTGGTGCCCTGGAATGCTGAAGGGTTTGGGACAACCTCTGCTACAAAGCAGGGTCAGCACCATGAACACTTGCCCACAGCCAGCTCGAGTGGCATGAGGCAGCACCCAAACACTGACACGGCTCAGGCCAGGCAGGGGAGCAGCAGCTCCACTGACAAGTGACATGCCCCCCATGCACATCCTCCTAGCAGAGGCTCAGCCAGCACCAGCCACGTCTGGGGGGCCTCCACCACGGCAGGAAGGGAGAGCTGAGGAATCAACTGGTGGCCTCATATTCCAGAGCAACCCTTGGGGCAGGTCAGTTGCAGTCACTGCTGCTGCACATGATGAGACAGTGCTTCATCCCAGGGGTGGGGGACACTGTCTGGGGCACAAGGAGCAGCATCACTTCCCCAAAACAGCCATTGCAGCAAGAGCAACTCGGATCAGTTCCTGCCCCTGTGCCCAGGTGTATGCTGGGGGTAAGGGTGTGGATTTTAACAGTTCTGCTGGGAAGCTGCTTCCCATTCTGATAGAAATCTAGGCATTATTTAATTCAAAACAGAAAACAAACGGCACTGTGGGCTGTGAGCACGTTTGGACTTCGTTTAGAAGGGGAAAAAGTGAAAATACTAATTAACCCCAGTTGTTGGAAGAACGCCCTGCAGAAACGTGATTCAGAATGGGTCACAAATCATAAAATAATAATAATAAAAAAGCCACAATGCTCTGGGGACATTAAGCGATTACAGAGAGTTGTTATTTGGCTGATTTTCACACTTCATTAGCATGTGCATAATTTAACAAGTGAACGTGCTGAGGGCTGGCAACACATAAGAGCCACTTTCTTGAAACACGAACTGTAAATTGGGACACCACAGTTAGGGGGCTTGTTTTAAATCATGATGGAAAAGCACCAGACATCAATTCCAGGCCTTCAGCAGAAGAAATGGATGTTCAGGGACCACGGGGCAAGCAGAAAGGTGCCATGGGAAGGTAGCTGCCCCTTTGGACACGGCCCAGAGAGCCCAGCTTCACGTGGCTGCGAGCCGCCTCAAAGCCATTTAACAGAGAATTAGGTAAATCTGGATAAAAACAACACAGTGAGTCTGTGACTTTCTACTGCTCCCACTTGTCTGGCACTCACCACAGAGCAGTGGGGACAGCACAGAAGCAGAGGGCAGACAGACTTTGGGAGTTACCATCAGAGCAGGCAACCTTCCAGCACACTCATTCCCCTTCCAGGGAGCAGGGAGAAACGAGGGCAGGAAACAAAGGTGATTTATCAGTACCACGATGGCCACATCACATAGAAGGGGCAATGCCAGGACAAACCAGACCCCAGGGGCCCAGGCTGCTGCCAGTCCTCGTTCCCACTGCGATGGCTGGCAGCCCACAGCCATCCCACCCCAGGGGTGTGACACTGGGGACTGCAGGTTCCACAGCCATCAGCCATGGACAAGGACCAGCAGCCCAGGGCACGTGGTGTCCACCACAGGGCTCTCACAGCACCTAACAAGGCTGGGCAGACATGGCAGCACAAGTAAATCTGTGAACTGAAGGCAAAGGGATGGTTCAGATGGGAGAGAGACAAGACCTTTGAAATAAAAACAAAATCTCTTGCTCCTTTTGCCCCACAGCATGTGGCAGCCACATCTCTTACCACTACTCCAGATTGTTATTTCCCCATATTTTAACAGAGGTTCTGTTTATGAAACTGCAAGCGGATTTAGTACTTATGAATAATGCCATGAGGTCTGGGAGACGTTTCTTTATATGATTAACTGACCACAGGCCATTTGTTTTACAACAAAAAGGCTCAATGATCCATGCACACTGATTTATTCAGCCCCCACCTAATGCAGTGGCTGACATCTTCCTGGTACCCATATCTGCACAGGGATGGGAGGAATACAAACCATGAGAGCCTGTACTCAGTGCTCCACATGACAGTCCATCAGCTGGGGCAGAAGTGATGGGCAGGAACCCCAGATCATGGCAGGGAACCCACCTGGCACATGAGGTTTCACAGTGAAGGGTTCTGCTTCCAGGTTCTCCCTGGCACTCTGGGAGTGCCAGCTCACCCCAGCTCACTGGGGCATTGCTGCACATTTCACCCACATTTCTTATTTCAGATACAATATCTGCTGCAAAGATAATGGGTATTACAAAATAAACTGGGGGAATCGATAAGAGCCCTGTCATATCGGACACCCTTGACAGTGTTTGCTGATGAAATACTGCTGCACTGAAACAGTGTGTGAGAACTGGCAAGTGGATTTCACTCTGAATAAGAGTGGAACTGACAAATGTACTGTAATTGTCCAAATTAAACAGCTGATGGCAAGTACCTGGCATCCTCCGGGTACCACATACTTTCTCTCCATAAGCACTTAATTTTGATCAGTCTGTGTTCCAGGAAAGGAAGGTTACCCTCCTTCTGAATTTGGCTCTTAATAATTGAACAAGAAATTATATGGCTACAGAAGAAGTCTGAGTTTCTCCATCCAATGAAACACAGAAATGCCTGGATTGGCACTTAATGTTGTTTTGTTTTGCTGTACATAATTAATGAGGAATGAGGATGCAGTACTTTGAAGTTGAACTTTGGAGTATGAGCAAAGCTACAGTGAGAGTAATAAATTATGCAAAACTATTTGTGCTTGGAATGTTAATGTTTCAACATGATGCAAACAGGCACTTTTTAAACCTCTTCTAAAAACCCAAAGAAGCCTTGGGACCAAACCATATGGTTTAAGTCAGCGGCCCATAGCAAGCTTAATGCTTCTGCCAGCCAGCAAGGATTTGGGCAATTAGTTTATTAATGTGTTTATGTAAACAAAGAGAAAAAAAGTTGGGGAAAGTCTCATCCATTTCTCTCTGCCAATCTTATTGAGCATCATCAAACAGAGAAAATGCAAATCTAAAAACTCAAAAACCCAGCAAAGCCCCAGCCAGCCCCAGCACCCTGACAAGCAGAAGTGGTGATCCCATCACATATACAAGGTGAGCAGAGTGGTCTTACCAGAGTCATGAGGAATGGGCAAAATGGTCCCTTCCAACCTCAAGAATCTATGGAACCTCAAGCACAAAACTACCATATCACTTATAGTTTATAATTGTATATCCCTGATTCAGGACAAGGAATATTTAATTATCCTAATTGCTTCTGCTTTGGGAATGGGCCCTTTACACTTGGATAAAGGTGCCTATAAACAGCAGCATTTCTGCCTGCTCAGGCTGCGGGTCAGGTTTTATGTGCTCTGAGAAGATTAACTTTATTCTTAGTGAAGAATTTAATTACAGGAAGTGATTAGCCAAGTGCTCCCAGTCAATACAGATGCAGAATGAGCTGTGCAGGAGTGGGCACCTTTGCTCCTGCACAGGAAGTCCACGAACAGTGACATTATTGCAAAACCATTTGGGTTTTAAGTGACACCAGCCAGACCTGGATCTCCACAGGCCAGTTACAACATGCTGACTTAAGCAACATTCGGCCAGGCTGGGAAGGGGGAAACCAATAAAAAGACAGCAGGAGACTGAAAGTCCATTTTAAAACGCAGGAATACATCGTTTTATAGGCTTGTTTTCTAATTGCAACACCGCAAAAATCAATGGCTTTTGAAAAGTAAAAGAAACACAGTAAACTGCTTGCAAACTCCACTAGTCAGAAAACAGAAAGTGCTTGCTGGTAAATGTACTGTTTTCTCTGTCTTTTGGAGGACAGGACAAAAGAATGCCTTGAATACTTCCCATCTCCTGTAACCCTTTCCACTGCATGTTAATAACTGCAGCTAGTCAGTAAGCAAGAAAAAAACTGTTACTAAATATAGCTAAAAGAGCCTTCCAGCCTCCAAATAGCATTGCCAAGGACTAACAAAGGCTAAATCCAACCAGCCAGCCAAGCTGCTGTTAGCAGGCTCACACTGAGGGCGATGGTGGGAGCACACTGCAGTGTGCACCGAGCACCCAGTGGGGAGAACTCACTCCCATGGTATCACAGCATATTTTTCTACTGCTAATTACCACACACACCTCTTCCCAGGCCTGCATGTGCACTGAGAAGGTACTGGCTGGACCCACTGGTCATAAGATCACCAGCTCAGCAGCTGCTGCCCTGAGCCTGACACACAGGTTTTTCAGGGAGTTAGTTTCATTTGAAGGCCTGAGTCTGCATTTGCAGAGGAAAAAAGCCTTTTTCTGGCAAACCCTAGGCCTCTGATTTCATCACCTCATCAATAACTTTGCACATTGTCAGAAACAGATGGCAAGGAAAGAAAGAGGTTTGGTGAGGCAGCAGCTATCAGGAGATCAAAAACAAAGTGCCTCCCAAGTCTGGAATTCAGCTGTATAGCAGTACCTCAAACCAGGGCACGGCTCTTACCTGGAGCCAGAAAAATCATCCCCAGTCAGGGAAGTGAAAGGCACATATTCCTCAGCCTGGCTGCACCATCACTGCGGGGCAAGGCACTGCAAAGCAGAGCTGGTGCTGCCGTGCCCCTGTCTGGAGAGGAGGGCTGGCACTGGCCATGCTCACTGCTCTGATCACTCCCCGAGGTCAAGCCACACTCTATAAACACACTGAAGGAATCGGGCAAGATGCTTTGCCCATCCCCAGCAAATGCTGAGACAGGGCAAAACACCTGGCCTGACACTGACAGACACTTCCTGCACATGGAACATCAGCATTCCCGCAGAGATGTGTCCCTCCAGAACATGCAAGGAGCCATAAAATGAATCTAAAAACAGCCTCACAGGTTCCTTTCTCAAGAGAAAGCAGAGCCCTCTTAATTAAAGAAACAAAGCCTTTAAGAATAGTACTCCAAAGCCCCTCTGGTTCCCCAGGCTGCGTGGGTCCCTGGCAAAGGGAAACACACCAGACATGAGCACAATTTGGGGCAATTTCTGGCAGTTCTGTGCAGAATCTTTCCTCCTGCCTCTGAAGGAGGGATCTGGCTCACCCTGCTCCACTCTCCTGCTGCTCCCACATCAGCAGCTCCATGGCTGGACTCACCCACTTGCCCCGTGAGAAGCTGGGGAGCTGGGAAGGGGCAGGGGTAAGTGAAGGAAAAAGGCAAGAGTCATGACTCCAATCCCAGCAAGCAGAAGGTTCACTAGAGGTAGTGNGCTGTAACTCCTTCTGTGTGTTTCTGTGTGTGTGTGTGTGCAGCCAAGCACACAGACATGCACAGCAGCAAGTGGAGACACAACTAAACTGTCCACAGCCATATGGGCTTTTCCATTCACAACTGCTCATCCCTGAGAAAAGGGGTCCCCAAAACACTTGTGAACATTCCTCTGCCCCTCTGCCCTTCTGCCTCCTTCCACAGGTAGAACACCCTGTCAGAAAAGTGGAGATGGCTTCTGCCTGCCTGAGAGAGAACCTTGGTGCAAAGAGGACACCTCACACTATGGCTGGTTTTGGCTGTTCAAGGAGGTGGTAGGATAGGTGGAAAGTTAAAGGACAACATCCTTCTGCAACACAGACATGTAGAGCCACAGTCCTGTAAACCACAAGAGACTTTGGTCCCACACAGCCAGAGATGTCAGGGCTGGGATCTCACACCTGTATTTAACAGACAAACACCGTGACTGTGTCCATAATCAGCCAGGGCAAGGGAGCATGTGGATTGGGATCTGCAGGCCACCACACTCCTGGGCAACCTTCACAAGGAAACTGACAGCCACATTTGGCCCTGAGAGCCTACCTTAGAGCAAGGCTAATTGTATTAAGGACCACACAGAGTATTGCTTTATTTGTAATGAGTTTTAGGCTTCAGAAGTCGAGAATCCCATCTGCAAGAACAGACTGTTGCAGGATTCATCTATTAATAGCCACTGGTACACACTTCCAGCTGAGGGACACAAGGAGGGAGGAGACTACCAGATGGAGATAATGCATTAGGGTGACACAAAGCCAAAAAAAGGATGATCCACTTCCCCACATCCTCACACACATCTCAGGCTTGCAGCAGGGAGCAAATGAAGTGTCACATGTGATTAACTAATAAACATCCTAATTAGAAAGTTCTTACATTCGATCAAATGTCCAAATATGACAAGACTTCAGTGCCCTCCCCAGAGCCCCAAGCAAACGAGGTAACCCTGCAGACTTCAGCTTCAAAGCAAGAGCCATGCCCAGCCTGGCACTGCACTAATGGGCAGGAATCAACAAATATATCTGTAAGATTTATGAAGTGCTTTGTGACCTGCTAGTGAAGATGTGCCAGATGAGAACCAAGAGCTGCTATTCTCCCTTCAACAGTACACCCAGATCAAATTCTCAAGTGCCTGATTCAGGCTGACCTACAAAGCAGCCTGTCAGCAGAAAGTGTTGCCACTGATGGGCACTGCAATGATGAGGAACTCTGCCATCTCAAGATCCATGGGAGACATGGATCTGGCCTCACTGTCACCAGGAACAGCCCCAGCTACAAGGTAAGCTCAGCACAGCCTCATCTTCACAATCTTTGGTGAACTCGACCATTTAGTGCCACAGGTACTGATCTCTGGCTTTGTTTTTATGCCCAATGTTTTTTCTGCCTGAAGACTTCCATTGGTGAAGAAAGCTGAATACCCTGTCACAGCAGGAGTTGCTCCATCAGTAACACCTCACTGCTGCACTTTGCAGGGCTCCCAGTGAAAAACGTCACATCAAGGTGCCAAATGACAGCATGAAACAGGATCCATAGCCAGATCTCTGCTGCAGGGGAGCTTGTACTGAGGTCTACAGGGGCAGAGGGGCTTCCCTCAGACACCTCCATGATGCCAGCAGCATGACAGCCCATCAGCACTGTGTTTTCTCCATCACCACAACACACTTGCTGGCAACAGTCCGGAGGCTCCCCACAGCAACTGTGCCTCCAGCCCCTCTGCCCAACCCCCTGGGCTGCTTTCCACTCAACACAAGGAGCACGGCAGAAGCACAGCTCAGCTCAGAGCACTGCTGAGCAAATCCAGCAAAACTTCTGGGACTCACAGGCATCACCAGGAGCAGGCAGGGTCCCATCACTGCAGGACTCCGGCCATGACCTACAGATGGAGATCATGCTGGTCTGGTGGCTGCATGAACCCCCAGGCCAGAGCCCTCACCTAAGGCCAGGGTGGAGAAACACCATCACCAAAACTCGGCCAAAACTCAACAGTTTGTCACTGCTGAGAGAGGTGCAGGTCCCTGTTTGCTCTGGTGCCTTCAAACAGAGCCATTCTGTACAAGGAAACTGCTGCAGAGACGCTTGTGAACATTCTGATGGGACTCTGGCTTCTGCCAAGAAATCAGGCAAACAAGCAGAGTACCCCTGGATCCCTGCATGACTCGTATCCTCCAGCTGAGAGCGTTACCCGAACAGATCTTCCCAAGCAGAGGCAATCACAGGCAGACATCTGGCACACCGTCCCTGCTAGCCAGAAATTTTCAATGGGGAACCAGTTACAAAGCAACACTGCTCACGCTGTTATTATAATTAAGAATCTGTCAGCCTGCTGAAACGAAGGCCAAGTTTATTTAGGGATTGTGAGGGAGGGCTCTCCAAAACAGCCTCTCTAATTCTCTCTCTTCCATTCCCCAGATCCCACAGAGACACATGTTCCCATGGACAGCTTGCCAGCTGAGTTTGGAGCAACCTCCACCTCTGCTGACATCTCACCTCCAGCAGCAGACCCCATCTCCTGCTCCAAAACAGCAAATTCCAGGGTCCCCTTGATCATTATAGAGGTTTCCAATAGAACTAGGGACAGCAGGCATGTGTCCCATCCACAGGCAGGTTTAGGTGAGTGAGCTTCCACTGGTGCTCCTCCTGTCTCAAGGGACAATGCCATGCACGGCACCACAGGACAGCACCTCAGGGATCTGCAGAGCAGGACCCCATGCAATGTTTTCTTGTGGGCAATTTCATGCTGGCTGAACAGCCTCACACCTGCAATCTGGACATTGCAGGTCTCCAGGCACCTTTCATAGGGCTCCAGTGCCCCTGGAATACCACACATGAGATGGGCACTCTTCCCAGCAGTAGGTTTGTGCAGGGTCTGTACCACAAACAAGGGAGAACAAACACCCAGTGATGTGCACAGTGTGCCTGTGTGAGTTTAATGGGTAGGAGCCAGGTGTTAAACAAGCTAAGCCCCCCAGCACTGGTCAGCGTCTGGCACCATCTGTGAGCTCTGTGGTGAGACAGACTCAAGGGTTTGTGCCCCTGCGCTCCCTGACCTTGTCCCCTGCTCACTCAGTAAAATTGACTCAGCCTGCAAGGGAAGTGATCTGTCACCCCTGCTCAGCACCTCTGAGGCTGGTGCAGGAATGGGCAGCCAGGCCCTGGCACGTGGTGTTTAGTCAATGCCTGCACTCCCCAGGGAAGCTGCTGTTCATCAGGGTCCAACCACCTTGCCTTTACTCACAGAGCTAACCAAGGGAATGCAAGGAAATGCCAGATAACTCAGCACCAAAGCTGCACTGTTCGTTTCAAGGCTACCTGGTGACACAGCAGCACATGGGCAGGGGCCCAGCACTGCCCCCAGCTCTGCCAAGGCAGCCAGGGGCAGCACCACCACTGTAACACAGCTGCAGCCAAGCAGGGGGACACCCAGAACACCCAGCACTGGGCACAGAACGCCAGTCTGGGGCTGGCTGTCACTGTGCACTGCTGTGGCACAGCAGTGCTCCATCCCCGACAGCAGTCAGGGTGCCAGGGCAGGGTGAGGGCAGGGCAGGACCCCAAGGGCACTGACTGTGGAGCCACACCAGCTCAGGTCACACGTCAAACCACAGCTGAGACATGTCTCTCTTGCTATCAGCTTGCTATCAGCTGATGAGGACCCAGATATCCAGAATGAAAAATGAAAACACCAAGATGAGACTTTAAAAACCCACTGGTCTTCCAACATCTGCAAAACCTTAAAAGTGAGCACATTTAGGGAGCTCTGCCTGTGTGGCTGAGTTGGGCTAGGTTCACTGAAGCCACAGCTGATCTAGAAGCTGTTTTGGGGTCCTCTGTTGGACATCTCAGTGAGCTCGTTGTCAGCATTTGGAGAAGTTCAGCTTTGATACCCCTTGCACTAAAACAAGTTGCAGATCAAACCAGGCAGTCAACAGAATTTTTAAATTAAACCACAAAATTATTTAAAATCCCCTTTGAGGATATCACAGGGTTAACACCCACTCTTGGCTTCAGATAATACAGCAGCAATAAATGGTAATGTGCTCTATGAAACATGATTTATTTTTTCTGAGCAGGCTTGGCATTATAAATCTCAACACTCTTAACATTTAAAGTTGTTATTCCAATGACAAAATAGACATGAGGGAGATAACAGTCTTTATCTCCATTAATGTTTTATTGTTGTTCAGAGAATATGGATATGGACTGATCCAAGCGTAGGAAAATCACAGCAATTTGTTTGCATATTGGGGAAGCTGAGATAATGGTTGTGTTTCATGACCACACCAGGGAATCAGCTGAAATGCAGGACAGAGCAGATCAAAATGCGGGATTAATCAGCTACTTTGGTTTCTGGTTTCTATTCTGGTTACATTTCCATTCCCAGGACCTGCCTTAGCATGATATTACAAGAGACGGTCCCTGCGCGTGGCCGAGCAGCTGACTCGTGGCACCCGAGGAAGTGAGGAAACAGGCTTTAAAGGAAACAAAAAGGCTGCACAACAGTTCTGTGCAATGCAGACAAACAGCACTGCCATGGAGGCAGGATCCTTCTGGATATTCAGTTGCCTTGAAGCAACTCTCTGCACTCCCCGACCCCACTGTCAGGGCCTCTGCAGGTTGCTGTGGTGTCACAGCACAGAGCTCCTGACCTGTCTGGCATTTTACGTCCCAAGGTACACACCGCACCTCAGAGTACCACAACACTCTCTGTAAGCTGAACCTGGAAGAGTGAGCTGGAGCTGCAGTGAGGGCTGTGCAGCTAGGGGCTAAAGCAGAAAAAGGTTGAAAACCAAACCAACAGAAATCCCAGTGAAACCGCACAGCCACCAGCCCCATCCCTGGGCCAGAGAGGGCGACCCTTTCCTCTCCAGAAATCATAATACATCAGGGAAAAACAACCACCAGTGCTGCCCTCAATGAAGACATTGGCTCCAACAGCTCAATCACACCTTTACTGGGAGGATGGCAGGGAGGTGACCTGGGGACAGCATTCTTGACAGCATACACACCTCACATCCACACATCCAGCCTCCAGTGCCCAAGTGCTGGGGCAGGCAGCCAAGGTGGCATCTCACCCTTTCCCAGAGTGCTGGAATCAGGCCCAGGGCAGTTTTGGGTTCACTGTGCCCCAACTGCCCTTCTCCAGGGCAAGGCAATCGTCAGCTCCCCAGCTCATGGGGATTTTGGGAAGGCTGAGAAGAGCTCAGGTGCAACTGCCCAGGGCTACCAGATGCCCGGCAGTCACAGTAGCTCTGCACGGGGCTGCTGACATGAGAAGTCTGTGGGTGTTTTGGTCAGCTCCAGCTGTGCAGCAGCTGCACCAGCCCTGGCTGCCCGGCCCCGGTAAGTGCTCGCTCTCTGCACAGCGCCCAGAGCCGCGGGCGCTCGCCCGGCACCGCCCGGGCACTCCCCGCTCGCCCGAGCCCGGTGCCAGCCCTGCCTGCAGCTGGGCCTTTGTGCCTGCTCAGCACATCCCCGCAGCCGCACAGCCGCCATGGGGAGCAGCGGGGAGGAAGCAGCCGCTATTTTTAAGCTGCCTGATCAGCATCCTGCCGGGTCAACACGCCTCGGCTCCACTACGTGTGCCAGCTCAGCCAGCCTCACCTCCGCACCTCTGACACACCTCTCACCGCACTCACGGGAGGCACCGGCACACCTCTCACCGCACTCACGGGAGGCACCGACACACTGAGCGGGAGGCACCGGCACACCTCTCACCGCACTCACGGGAGGCACCGCCTCTCACAGCAGCAGTTCCAAGTGATCCAGCGGCTGCCACGTATATTCTCAAAGGATTTATTCCCCCAGCCAATCACTAACAAGGAAGTCTGGATTCAATGATCTTGGAGGTCTTTTTCAGCCTTGATGATTCCATGATTGTAAGCCTGCTGGAAGGGGGACATCTCTGCTCCAGCTTGCAGAGTTAGGGAAACTGATGATTACCTACTCTGCCAAGGCATTATGGCCTTCCAACTTCTGACTTTCCAGGCACCAGATCTCACCAGCTCTTTTGGGAGGCGGTGCCAGGGGTTTGGCACAGCCCTGCAGACTCCTGTTCCCACAAGCAGCCATAGGGGCAATCTGCTGGGTCAGATTAGAGCACATCCAGCCCAGCGTCCTGTCTCCAGCAGACAGCAGGCAATACACAAACAGCAACCATGCAACGTTTCCACTAATAATATTCTACCCTCTGCAATGCACTGCTCAGGGGGCTCATGAACCAGAGGTGGTCTCTTTACATTTAGTAAACCTTGACCACTTCACCAAGTCCCTCAATTGCATTTCAAAGCCTGATGATGGGGCTGTTCTGGGTGGCATCCCAAGGATCACCCTGCGAGCACCTACAGCACAGCCCAGGGTCCTGGGCTTGAGGGCCTGACCAGTGCTGGGTCCTACCTGCTGCAGCTGGTCCCCAGAACACGGGAACCCCACAGCCACAGGGACAAGGTAACTCCAGGCTGTAAGGCCAGACCCCTCCAGGTTGCTGTTGGTGCCTGCTGGGGGTGACCCAGCTTTCCCCAGCACTGGAGAGGGAGCAGCTTGGTTCTTGCACAGAGTTGAGCAGACAGAGACAGACGCAAGCCATCATCAGTGACCAGCACCCTCCCCACAGTCCATCTGCAGTGGGTCAGTCACATCATTACCTGCTCCCAGTCCTCTCAGTAATCTCTAGATTACAGAGTCCCTAGGCACATCTATTCTCTCATTAATCTGTAGATTAAAGTATCCCCAAATCGGCTTTGACGTAGAGCACTGCAAACAGTTGAGTTCTGCTGTGCTTCTGCAGCAATCCCATGTTAGGCAGAAGGAGACATGTCTGTGGGTCATTCCCACCCGGGGGGAGCACAGGCCCAGGAAAAGGAAGGGACATCTAAACACAGTACATGTGTATAAATAAAAAGCAGAAAGGATGGGACTGTGTTTTGTAACCAAAGTACTCATCTGATAAAACAACTTCACAGAGGTCCCCGGATTAATTAAATCTCAATCCAGATGATCTCCAAACAACAACTTGCATCGTTTGCCACAACAGAAATACCCGACAGCTCTTGCCCTAACCATTGGGAAATGCTTCACTTGGTGCTTTCCTGGACAGCACACACACAGTTTTTTAAAAAAGCAACCACTGTACCACAGAAAGCTTGAGGCAAACTTCCCTGGCATCAGGGCAGAGAGGCACTGGCATCAGGGCCCCTTCCGGCAGCACGATGGCAGGGCAGGGATACAGGCAGGATGGGAATGACTGATAGACTGACAGTTACAGAGGGAGTAACAAGATTAACTCAGGAAAAGGAAATAAAGGCTTAGTGATAGATTTCTCAACAGTAAAACCTATTCGGTTTGGGAAACACTCCCTCAGGAGATTAAAGACTTGCAGGGGCATTAGCCAGACCCTGGAAAGGGTGCAGGGAGCAGCCAGGCAGTGGCCCAGGAGTGGCTGCAAGCTGTGATGACTGTCCTGCCCAGCAGGAGGGCAGGGCACATCCCCAAGGCCATGCAGCCCCAGCAGGGTCAGCCCCATGCCCTCAGGGAAGAAGGTCCCTTGGCAGAGCCATTGGGAAACAGGGATGTCCCTCAAGGGGTGCCAGGATGGGCCTCCATGGTGGCCCCACACCACGGCCATGGGACATGAGAACTCCCACGGATCCTTCTCCAACAGCACAACCACCAGGCCATGGCCACCTCCCCGTGAAGCCCAGGTGAGACCACTGCCCCTCCTCCCAGTGCCATGCTGGAAATGTGGGTGCCAGGGCTGGACCCCGCCTGTGCTGCCCACAGCCATTGCTGGGCAGGGATGTGTGCACTGTGTTATTGGTCACACACACACCCAAAAGGCACACCTCACTCAGAGACAGGCTCCTGCTGGTGCCTCCCCAGAGCAGGTCCCTGGGGTGCAGGGCCCCCACCGCGCCCTGGAGGAGTTCCTGTCTGCTGGAACAGCCGGAGAGAAGGGCTCTGCCTCAGTGTCTGCACTCTTCATGACAAAGGGTGACTGCTGTGGCTGGTGTGGGGCCAAATCCAGGACATCCAGCAACATCAGGAGGGAGCAGAGACAGGGCTGGAGAGGCGAATTCCATCTCAACAGCCAGGTGCCTGTGAGAAGATGGGCTGTGCTCCTGGCTGAGCTCACAGACGGGGAACAGGACAGACAGTGCCAGCCTGGCCCTGGCCCAGCCAGCCCTGCCACCAGAACCCCCTGCCCCAGGGGGGACCCGTGGCCCCCAGGCCAGCCTGGTGCTCAGCATCCCTCCCTCATCAGAGCATACCTGCTACAGGGCAGGTGTGCACAGACAGGGAGGACCAATATGAGGCATTGTCTCACTGGGATGAACCATGACTGAGCTCCTGTCCCCCCTGAACCTGCTGAGCACACAGGCTGGGTAGGGCTCAGGGCAGGGCTCATGGAAAGGGTCATTCCTATCATTCCTCTCTTGTTTGGAGGTATTTACCCAACTGTCAGCCACTGCAAGAACCCTGAGACATGCCAGGTGAACAGCACTGCTGCACTAAACAGGTGACACCCACCGCCTGAAGCCTAAAGGAGACAGGCATTTTGGGTCCACCTGCTGGAATGGGCCAACCTGGGGCAGGGGGCATGAAGGACCTTTAAGGCAACATCTCCAACAAGCACATCTAGAAGTGGAGGCTGCTCCAAAGGTTGTTTGTATTCAAATGTCTCAATTTGTCCTACTTTTGGCTGGGCACTCAGCAGAATTGCCAATGAAGATAGATTTATGCAAAACAAGAAAAAAATCAATCATATTTTCTGGACATTTTTCATGTGAGATCTGCCGTTCTGCAGCAGTGCTCTGAGATCTGAGCTGGCATTGCCGTGGAACCCGCTGGGCCTGCTCCCTGTGCCCGGCACACCTTGTGACAGGGCTGGGGACGTGGGCTGCACCTCAGCACCTCCCTGGCAACCCGAGCCGAATTAGCACAAGGGCCCTGTCTCTTCCCAGCAATACTCTGAGCTGCACAAGAACAAGGCATTCAAATGTGCACTTGTGAAATACCATCCTCACCCCACATTTGCATGAAAATACCAGACCTATTTAAGTGACAACGACACTTCACTAAAGCAAATTACATAACCCAGCTATTTCCCTCAGCTGACACACCAGAGACACCTTCATTTCCAAAGCAAGTCTGCACAGCATTTGGAAGGATTCTTGTCTTTTTTAGCTAGATACACAGTGTTTTAGGCATATGCTGTTTTCACATGTAGAAAAAATAAAACCGAACTATCTAATTTTTTTATCTTAGCAGAATCTACCATTTCAAAGTGCAGTCAGCCTCCCTCTAGCAGAACCACTGCATGGAGTCAGGAGTTCTATACAGCACGAAGTGAAGGGAAACTCCCAGTTGATACACAGCCTTTAAATGCTCTCCTGTACTTTCCCCTGCCCTGCCACCGCAGCAGGGATCACACCGGCTGATTCGGTCATCTACTGCACAAATGCCTCTGTCTGTTTCATTTCTAACGAGAGGATTGCTGTGGTTCTCTAGCACAACGCACAAGGATCTTCTGAAAATGCTGGCATACAGCCACAGATTACTGACAGGCTGGATTTTACCACTGAAAATCCCCAGCCTTCCCAGTGTCACCGGCAGAAATCACCGTGGGCTCATCTCAACCCTCCACCCTTCCCACCAGGAGTTCTCAGCAGGTCACAAGGTAGCTATAGCTCCATTTTACATTTGCTGGCTGTTGCAGCTGCCTTTTAGAATGCAGCAACAGCAAATTCATCCTTCAGAGAGCACAGCACATGGTGATGTGAGCCACACAACTGGGAGGTGTTGGAGCTCAGTCCCATCCTGGCCACAGCACCTTCCTGGAAGCACTGGCTCGCACCTCCCCTCTCAGCAGAGACACCCCATCCATGTGGTGTGGCCTCCACAGGTCCATCACTCAGCCCCACAGCAGGTCTGTCCACTCCCCAGCCCCACAATGCACCCAGCAGCTGGCCCCACAGCAAGTCCTGCTGTGTGAAACACCCAGGGAGAGCAGCAGGGCCAGGGATGCCCCAGGACAGCCCTCCCCAGCATCCAGGGGCTGCGACACTGAGCCCTGTTCCAACTACACACAAACAACACCAACAACCATTTCTTTGGCTCACCAGGTATCCAAAGCTTTCCATTACTATATCAAGACAAAGATTTCCCACTAGATAAACCCTCCTTTAGCCATGTGACAAAATTCCCAAAGTCGGGCTTCCTCTAAGTCTCATGAGGATGACACAGTAAGGGAAAGCCTCTTTGGCTACTAATTAAGCTATAAATAAGCCTGCTCAGACTCTGGTATGGAGTCTGGTTTTGAAGCCTCATTGAAGGTGTCACTGCTACCAGAAGGGCTGGGGGGTCCAGTTTTGCTGTACATCAGCTGCACTTTCCTCCTGAAGCGAGAGAGCAAAGGGAGGTTGTGACAGAGCTGATGTGAAGTTGACAGCTCTTCAGCTACCAGGGAGGATAGCTGAGGCAACAGCAGCTCCATCCCCATCCCTCCTTCACCCCTCGCTGGTGGAGCTGCCTTTGTGGTGGCTGCAGTATCATGTGCAGGCTGAGCTCATGCTCTGATGCCTGAACTGAACATGGCCACACCATCTTCTCCGCTCTTGAGCCATTATGGGAAACCACTTTCAAATGCACCATGAGTCTCACCAGGGCTGTGACAGGGCTGCTGTCCAGCAGCCTTGGCATCTCCTTTCATCTGCAACGGACGAGTCAGGATTCATACACCTTCCTGAAGCGGCTTGTAGAGAAAATAGCCCCGAGACAGCTGCTCCATTGACGAGACCCGCACCAGCGTTTGCCGTATTCCCGCACCACACAGCGCGGCTTCAGCCACCTGCAGCACCGCGAACGCCCTCAGGGGCTGAGGAAGCCGATCTCCAACCGCGGCCGCCGCCCGCATCCCTCTGGCTCCGGCGAGGTCCGCATCCCTCCGGCCGCGCGGGCTCCGCTCCAGTGGGGAAGGGCTCGCGGAGGAGTCGGGACTCCCCTTTCTCCCGGAGCCGGCGCAGCGAAGGCACGGGGGGCTCCTGGAGGGGCCCGGCGGGGCTAGGGGCTCCGCAACAGGGCGGGAACGCGAGGCTCCGGCCGCCCTGGAGCGGGAGATGGGGGCGGCCGCGTCCCGGGCGCTGCTGCGGGCGGCTCTCGGTGCCGCGGCTCAGCCGCCCCCGCTCCGCCGAGGCACCCGCCCGGCCCAGGGGAGCCCACCCAGCGACACCCGGCGCTGCTGAGTCACCGGAGCGGCTTCGCCGCGCTCGCACCGAGCCCCGGGGCCGCCGCCGTGGGGCTGAGCAGCCCGGGCGGGGGCAGCGGGGCCCGTCCCGGGACAGCCGCGGCCCCGGGGCGAGGAGAGCCGCGGGGGAGGGCGCGGAGCGGTGCGCGGCTGTGCGGGCGGGGGCCGGGGCCGCTGCGGGGCGGCCTCACCTGCTGCGGGCGGGCCGGGGGCCGCGGGCCGGGCTCACCTTCCGTGGCATAGCTGTGGTCTCGCAGGAAACTGCTGCTGATCTTGCGGGTCTCAGCGTCCTCCTCCATTGACGGCGGGCAGGCGGGCGCGGGGCGTCAGCAGCCGCAGCCGCGGATCCATCATCCCCCCCCGCGCCCTGCTCCGCGGCGGCGGCCGCCAAATGCGGCGGGGGGGGCGCAGGGGCGGCGGTGCCCGGTGGCTCCTCCCATACGGCACCGACCGGCACCGCGCGGGCGGGCGGAGCGCGGCGCAGCCCCGGCCCCAGCCCCGAACACGGTCCTGCTCGGAGACGCACCTGCCCCAGTACGCTCCTGCTCGGGGATGCTCCCACCACGGGGATGCTCCTGCTCGGGGATGCTCCTGCTCAGGGATGCTCCCACCACGGGGATGCTCCCGCTCGGGGATGCTCCCACCACGGGGATGCTCCTGCTCGGGGATGCTCCCACCACGGGGATGCTCCTGCTCGGGGATGCTCCTGCTCAGGGATGCTCCCACCACGGGGATGCTCCCGCTCGGGGATGCTCCCACCACGGGGGATGCTTCCACCACGGGGGATGCCCCTGCCCGGGGGACGCTCCTGCCGCACGGGGACCGTGCCGCTCCTGCCCTGGGACGCGCCCTCCTGCCTGGGAATGTTGCCGCCCAGGGACGCGCCCTCCTGCCCCGGGACGCTCCTGCCGCGGGATGCTGTCAGACCTGGTGACGCACCTGCCCCGGGGACACTCCTGCCGGGGATTGCTCCTCCCTGCCCGAGGCGTCCCTGGCCCTGGTGGACACCCCTGTCCCTGGGGAAGCTCCTGTAGCCTTTAGGCAGAAGGACTGCTGCTCCCTGACCTGCCTGCCCCGAACAAAAGATCCCAGCCGAGAGCTGCGGGCAGACCCTTTTTTGGCAGAGGCAGAGCATGTGAATGCTGGGTGTGCCGGGACAGGGGGGGCAGTAAGGGCCATGGAGGTGGCCATGCCAGCAGTGCTAAGGAGGTGTGTGCCCATGGGCACTTGGCCCAGGCTCACCCTGTCTTGACTTTGGACGGGGTTAAGTATGTTCAGTGACTTACGGCCACAAAGGTTGATGTGAATGGGGGTTGGTGGCATCCAGAGAAGAGAATGAACACAAGGGCTATGGGGGAAGGGAGGGCTTTCCTGTTCAGGGCACATCTCTGAAAGGACAGGCTGTATTCTGGACTCATCTGGTGCACACCAAAGGGAAACAATTGCCCACTGGAAGGCTTTTGTGTCTTGGTAGAGTCCAGGAAGAAGCCTTGGCACTGGCTGAGCTGCTGGCAGACACAGGGAGGAAAGTCACAGGGGGCAAGTTCCCTCAACTCCAGCACCTGAAGTTGGAAGTAAAATCCAACCGCAGCATCAGGGCACAAGAAATGCCCAGGCAGGCAGCAATGTGCACACTGGGCAGCAGTGAGAGGACAGCCACTACTCCCCACTGTCACACCTGACCCGCAATGTCCCCTCTGCCCCCCACGCTCCAGTCCTCAACAGCTGCTGAAGGGAAACAGGTGCACGGACAGCCTGGGGTCTGACCCAGGCCTGCACCCCACAGCACTGTTCCATACTGCTGTCAAGACTTGACAGTCCAGGGCCACATCAGCAGGGAGTGTAATTGTTACTGGAACAGGAGGATGCAGAGGGAATGAACAAAGATGGTGGATAACATTGTAAATACACTGGTGCACTGCAGTTTGATTTCCTCTCCCAACTGTAGTATCATAATTAAAATCTCATTGGGAAGGTGTAAGATTTTACTGCCTGTATTATTATGCTTCTGGGATTCACTGCCTGCTTGGGGGCTGGTTATTCCAGGAGAAGCACAGGAGAGAGCACCTCTGAGCAAGGGGGCTCAAGGACTCCAGTACATCCAATATATACATCTTTTGCACAGCATGTTCCACACCTGTGCTGCACAACCACACCAGCACACCCCCACACAACCACACCAGCACACCAGCACACTCAGCACACCCAGCGCACACAGCTCACTCCCCACACCAGCACACTCAGCACACCCAGCACACACAGCTCACTCCCCACACCAGCACACCCAGCACACCCAGCACACCCCTGACTCCACCACACCAGCACACCCAGCACACCACTACAAGCACCACACCCCTTTTGGAGGAGTGTGCGGATACTCTCGGACAGGAGGCAAGAGAGGGAAAACTTGTTCTGCCCATTGTGACCTTATGAGGAGAGCTGAATTCCCAGGCCCACAGCTGCCTGCCTCCCCAGGATGTTTTCTGATACTTTGCCACATAGAGGCTGATACAAGATATTGTAAAACTGCACCTTGGAGAACCCTGGCACTTACTCATGTGCACATATAACTTCAGGATTTGTCAGTCAACCACATCACACCACATCACATCACAGGCCACCCATTAATACAGGGATTACTAATGTGACAAGCCAGAATTATTCATCAGACAAGCGTAAGCCTGAAGTCTCCATGCCCAAGCCTTCACTGAATTATCCTGGAATGTGAGTTACTCGCTATAATCACCAGGCACATGTTTAAGTCAAGAAAACACACTGTATTTGAGGCTGAGGTTGCTCTTGGCTGCAGTGGGTGAGAGCCACGGGTTAGTCTGAATTCACTCCCTGTGAAAAGGCACGGGACCTGGCCATGGCCTTGTGGCACAGCACAGATCTGCTGACCAAAGCTCTCTTGCAGGCTGAAGAGAGCCACAGCACTAACATCACACTTTAGAAATAATTTTTGTGTTGCTGGCAGCTCCTCATGCGTGCGACAGCACAGGGGACCAGACCCCAACACACCGCAGGACTTAGAACTGCTGCTGGCTCTGGGCAAGCCAGCTGACACCTCTGTCTGTGGTGTCCTGCCTCCCGAGGGAAGGACATGGACCTCCCGCAGGAGAAGAGAGATGGAAAAGAAAGATTAAACTGCACCAGAACACTATCCCCAGGAACTGGGTTCCCTCTGTCTACAAGCTACACTCACCTGCAGGTGCCCTGTAGGAGGCGAGAGCAGCTTCAGACAAGAAAAATAAAGACAGATTTTGAATAAGCATTTGTTAACGTATCACCTCCTCCCATCAGACCCCAGATGCCAAACCCCAGGCCAAAGGCAATTCCCATGAATGTCATAAACACAACCAGTGACCTCCTTCCCTTCCTTTGCAGTAGACATCACCTTCAGTGTATTTTCATTTTAACAAGTGCCAAGTCCCTTCTCCTTTATTAAGTAGCAAAAAAATCATTCACCCATTGTGCATGAATTATACTTACGTATTCATAAGTTCTGCAAAGTTTTTCAATGCACTGTATCATTTAAAAGGATTCAGAAGCCACCTGTTTGTTATGCAACACACATAAGAGCTGCATCATGAAATCCATTTATTCTCAGCTTTTTAAAATCCAGGAACAAGCCTTTACAATAACTAAAAGCATTAGCTGTCCTAAGCAGGAATCCATTTGCAGATTAAATTCGCCAAAGGTCAGCTTGTAGCTGTCACAGTTTCCCAAACCCCCAGGTGTCCGCCATGTTCTATACTTTGACATCTCCTGAAGAGCCAGGACACTTTCCACTCCAATGATTTTTGCTTCAATTAGAGAGGCTGAAGAGTTCAATGCTCAGCTTTCTGTGGGATCTAAACAGCGTGTGAAGAATAATTGAATCAAACTTGCAATTTTATGCTCTGTACAGAACTTCCTTCACAGCATTTATTTTACCCTCCCATCCATGAGCACTAAATCTATTTTCCTAATTACTGGTTTGGTTTAGAACTATACCTTCATCTTTTAACCATTAAATATAGATAACAAAATTTCTTTTAAATTTGTAAGAATTATTTCTGTTGGTTAACTGATGGTTGGCTCAGTGCCCTCAGTGGGGCACCAGCTCACTGGGTGGTGCCAGAGGTCAGCCCGTGTGGACAAGCACTGGTGACAGCACATGCCCATGGCACAGGGGACAGGGCTGGCAGTGAGAGCCCCAGGGTCCTGTGCTCTGCCTGCCACAGGTCTGTGGGCAGCACAGCCACCTGAAGCTGCGGGTAGACACTGCTGCCCCCTCTCTGTCCCTTCCCGTGGGTGGAACATCCCCCTGTTCCGGGGTGGGACAGAAAACTGCTCCCTGGAAGCGGGACATATTCTGACTTGGTACCATCTCAGCCTTGTAGACTGATCAAACTACGGACCAATGCAGGTGGTGGCCACTTCCACCTGCACTGACCAGGTCTGAGATGCTTTAACTGAAAGCCCATCTCTGGTAAGGAAGGGAAAACAGGGCTTTCATGACACCCCTCAGCATCTCATGTCAGAGCCAGCACCTGGTCATTGATCTGGGTGAAGGTCATGGCACACAATTAGTATTCTGAGAAGGAGAGCACTTAAAGGCCTTGCACAATTTCTCTTATCATGTCCAGTGCTCCAAGTCCTTCAGCTCACAGATTCCAGTAGTGAGAGCACTTTAGCTTCACAAATCTGAAGAGCTAATTATGCAGCAAAAATGGGGTAATTATACTCCTCCACATATAATTGGTGTCAGCCACCTGGGCTGGTGGCTGGCTAGCCCATATTTAAGGGACAACTCTAAAGGGAAAAGGCTTCTCAAGGCAGAGCCCCCATGCTGCACACCCTGCAGGAACCCAGAGCTTCTCACCATCCCCAGTGCTCAACACATCCAACACCACAAGCATAGGTTCGCTGGGATGGCCAGAGACACAGACACCACGTCAGGGGTCTTGGTCTCCAGGGGACCACAGAAAACTGAGTCCTTCAAGCCAGTTTATAAATATTGTGCCAGCTGAGCAACCAAAGAAACTGATGCTCCTCTCTTCCAGCCTAGGAAGCCTGGGCAAGGCTCAGGAAGGGCACCAGCTTGCACCAGCCAACTAAGACCATTCCCATCCAGCCGTGAAGGGACATGCACAGAGGGTGAGCCCTCTCTGGATGAACACCCTCATGGTCAATGGCTCATGCAGGACCATCCCCTGTCCCTGCAGACAGTGTGCTGGGCTGCTGCGTGGTCCCCAGGGAATGCTTACAACCCCCACCACATGTTAATATCCTCACTGAGCCCCTGTGCACACTCTGCTGTGCTCTAGAGCCCTACCTCTGTGCTCCTGCAGAGGAGCAGGAGCTGACTGTGATTTCACTGCACTAAGTCAATTTGCTTTTCACGTTCTCTCCTGTAAGTCACATAAGCAAGCTGGGGAAGCCATAATCCACATCTTTGATGAAGCCCCAATCACATGAGCCTTAATTAGCATGACTTGAGGAAGGCCAATAATTCACCAGATCAAACCAAGATCAAGAAAATTGGGAAGCCAGGTTGCATGCAGAGAACAAGTTGCAGTCCTCTTCTTCCCAAATGATGGAGAAAAAGGGTTGGGACCTCAGGGCAGAAAAGGGAAGAATCAGTTCATTGAATGCAAAGTAGGTGAAGACTTCTGCCTCCCAAAGGTCAAATGATAAATTGATCTACTTGGCCTTGACCCCTGCCGTGCCATTACAGGTGCTGGTACAAGCTGTACATGATTAACAGTGCGCCAGTAACGAGCACTGCCACACACCCAGCCTAGCGTGGGGAACAGCTGCTCCCCAGGGGCTTTCCCTCCTGCCTTCAACTGCACCAACCAGCTTCTGCTGCATTTTAGCAGCTCTTTCTTCAGATGTAGTCTTTCCCTACAAAGCATTCTATGCCAGGCTTTAGAAAAGCCCAGACATCTTCCTGTTCCTCAGATTCCTCCTGTAATTCAACAGCCGCACAGCAACAATACAATGCACCTGGGCAACAGCAACATAAACGTGATGTTTCCAGAAAAAACTTATTATGAATTATTTCTTATTCTATTCTACAGGTGATCCTGCCATAACATACTTATTTCCTCTATATTATTACTAAGTTATACTATTGCTAAATACACTGCAGAACACATACAACACTCCAAGAATGGAATGAGGCACAGAATATTTTATGAGGGTCTGAGACATCAATGTCTTTTAAAGGATACAGTGTGAACAGTTTGTCACATGTTCCTCACATCAGAGATATAATTAGATTAAATACTTAAACAGTAAATAGGATTTGCCACTTTTGAAGATTAAGGCCACATGCTTCAGCACTGGAGCATCTGAACTAGTGTAGCATAGTCTACACTAAGGAATAAGTTTTTACTTGAAAACAACTACTCTGAGCATTGCTGCAGTTGAAGCCTGTCCTTGTTGGTGTCTTGTCCACTCCTCTGGGTTTGGGTTTTACCTGCAGTAACTAACTCCACCACCGGTGACAGTGGAAAGCCAAAACTGACAGGCATTGATTGGGTATCTGGAGTGACGCAGGGCAGGAGTGCAGGTCTCCTGGGAGCCCTGGACACAGGACACAGGACACAGAACACAGGACACAGGACACAGAACACAGAGCACAGAACACAGAACACAGGACACAGAACACAGGACACAGAACACAGGACACAGAACACAGAACACAGGACACAGAACACAGGACACAGAACACAGAGCACAGAACACAGAGCACAGAACACAGAGCACAGGACACAGGACACAGGACACAGGACACTGCCCGCTCTGAACCCGAAACCCCAAACCGCAAACACCAAACAAACANACAGAACACAGAGCACAGAACACAGCCCAGGTACAGGCGCCACATCACACACACACAGGGGGTCGCTGCCCTCAGGGGCTCACAGGCTGCTGCAACAAAATGTGATATGGGGGCTAAAGGGGCTGCAAGAGGACACTGGAACAGCGTTCATGAGAGAACCATGAGAGGAAGCCTCAGGCTGAATCCGTCTGTTAATCCATCAGCTGATGGTCAGAAGAGCCACGAAAAGAGAAACAGGGATCAGTCTGAGTACTGAAAAAGCAAACTTTGTCATGCAATGTATTTACACTGGACACTTAGATGCTTCCCCACATACCCTGGGAAATTATTTGCAAGAATGACTATTTAGCATTTATTCTGTTAAATTTGCAATTAATATGCAAAATATCATATGGCCTCAAAGGTAGATTTTATTTGAAAGAATGTTCATCAATGAAACAACACATCCAGGTCACTGTGAATTGTATTTCCTAAACTGCAATTACTTCACAGCCTTCAGTTAATTGAACATGCTCCACATCAAAACATAATGAAATCATGCTATAAATTAAAATTATACAATATATTATAGCAGATCGCCCCACAAAACAAAGACCCCTAGAAGGGAACATTTCAGCTTAAATTGAGTTTGTGTTCGAAGCTCATGAGCATTGACAGAGGGCCAGGGAGTGTTACACTGGTCCTGTTCAACGTTTCTTATGTGCACAGTGGATTTCGGGCTCCTAAATCCGCTCATTTGCACTACTCCTCCGACTCAGAGCCGCAAACAGGGAGCGGCCAACGACAGCAACCGGAGCAGCTCCAGCCTTTCGACTCCGCTCTGCCCTGCCCGGCCCTCCCTCCACCTCACCCCAGGTCAGTCATTCATCCTCGGGGATCACCTGAAATTCAGCATTCCAGTGTGACCCATCACTCCTGGGGCTCCACCTCCTCCCCCATGGGTCCTCCGGGTGCCTCCAGAGAAAAACGGCAGCCTGGGAAAGGTGGCGCTGGGGCTGCTCCCTCACAAAACAAAAATACACCACCTCCTTGGGGTCCCTCCCAGTGCCAAGGCCGGGTGGGACTTTGGTGAGCCCTGCCTGGCACTGCCAGCCTCCCACGGCTTCCCAGGAGAACTGAGCTCCTTTCTCCAGGCTCCTCTCCAGCCATGGAGCAGGGAGAGCTCCCAGGAACAGCCGCGGCCGCGGTGAGAGAAACTTTCTCTTCTGTGTAGTGTGCAGCCTTCACACCTGTTTACACTGATTCCCACTTTTGGAGATCTGCACAGGGAAGATGGGATGACAGTATCACAGGAGGACAGAAATGGGCTGGAAGAAGGCTGCACTGGCAGGATAAATATAGAGGATGTCCTAGGACATGGACACGGTCTAGGCTTTCCTTATACTAAGGGGAGAGCAACCTTTAACAAAACATAAACCCATTCTTTGCTACCAAAGAATCTTCATGAAGTGTAGCTTAGGGGAGGGGAAAGAGAAAAACAACAGACAGCATGGGGAGCATTAAAAGTTTGCCTGACTTCTCAGAATGCCAATGCTGTAAAACTAATATTTGTATGTCACTAATATTTACATATAATCTACCTCATGTCATTTGGAAAAATAAACCTGGAAAACTGTTAATTAATAAAAGATATCACGTCTTATTAACGTTCATATAGTAATTATGAAAATCACATATCCATCTGTTAAGCAGTCAGCAAACAAGACAAACGACTGTGTTATGTTAAACAGATTATAAAACGCCTGGGGGAAGGAAATCTAATAGCCCCGACCTAGCCATGAATCAAGCAGCAGCACACGGGCACCAGCACAGAGGAACACACACACATGCCTTCCCCAAGACCTTTTCCTGAATTACACATAACAACATCAGCAATGAGGTCAGTAGGACATTAGGCATAGAAGTCTACACTGAAATGTGATGATGTGATCGTTAAGATTTTATT
Source organism: Cyanoderma ruficeps (assembly GCA_008694505.1). Classification (NCBI taxonomy): domain Eukaryota; kingdom Metazoa; phylum Chordata; class Aves; order Passeriformes; family Timaliidae; genus Cyanoderma; species Cyanoderma ruficeps. The sequence goes on from VZDJ01000219.1 coordinate 15,373,222, forward strand.
GTTCTTTAACAAAAATTGCTTCCTAAAACAGACAACTCCTCCCCCAAATATGAGAGTGGAAAAATATGCAAAGTAACATTAAATCCAATTGCCCTCATAAACATGGGAATACACCTACTTTAATCCAATTGAATAAACAAAACTGATTCAATTCCTGTTATGTTTGTGAGTGATTTCTGAACATTTAAAGGGAGAAACATGCATGCATGAAGAGTAATTGATTCATTAGCATGAACACTGTCAATTCATCCATGTGCAGCCCATGGAATGCTGCACACCCATCCTTCACACCCTCTACGGGCAGCTACTAGGTGCCAGCTTGTAGCATCCTGCCTTGTTTGCTGACACAGAGCAAGTACTTGTGCTCATTACAAAGAGGCAGGTGAACAGTGTATTTCTCATGAGGTCACTCATATTAGCAACTCCCTCTGCCACTGGGCAGCAACACACACGGCACTGCCACAAAAGGATGTCCTGGACAGAAGGCTGAGCACCCTGCTCCCCCACACGGACCACAGGCATTCCCCTGGCAACTCTTGGTTCCCCAGCTCATCCCCAGCACTTCCCACCCTTAGCTCACTCAGCCCTTCCACTACAACCTGCCATAACCTACAAGAAAGAGTCACTCTTCATGCTGCTGACTGCAGAGTCTATTTTATCCACCACCATCATACACATCTTTTGCCAATGGGCTTTGACAAAGAGGTTCGGGTGCTTCATTTTCCTGAGACCCAAATTTATGGGAACAGAATGTCAAAGATGTAACAGCAAGGTTCACTTCACTCCTGTTGTCCAAAAATGGGTGTCAGAAAAATATAGGCATGACAGTCCATCAGAAATATTCTCAGTGGCCTTCACAGACTCACACGTGAAAATTCATCTGTGTGAATTTTATGGCTTTTAAGTTTCAACGACATGGGGAGTGACATCAAGCACAGCAAACCTGAAATATCTTCCGTCTCAAGGACAACTACCCTTGAGAAATTACAAAGCCAGCACAAAAAGAGCGAAAAGATTTCAGGGCAGCCCGAGCAGCAGGGGACTGTAATTGTGCAGGCAATGCCTTTGCTGTGCAGCTGTGCATGTGCTCACAGTCAGGGCACAGAACCCTCAGAGGAACATGGGGAACTGTTTGCCTTCAGAGAAGGCACAGGACACCCACGGGGGCTCTGACAGCCACTCAGTCACACTTTCCATGCAGGGTCTTACTGCCCTATTTCCAGAAGAAACAAGTCAAAAGTTGCACTGTTGTGCAACGCTGCACAGAAAGGAAAATAGCAGCCAGCAGCACTGGAAACGAGCAGGGGCAAAAACTGCTGATGAAGTCCACAGGAGCTGGTAAGAACTCACTAATGTAAGTGCTTAATTATACTGCTGAATGTGCATTGCTGAGACAAGAGGTGGCCCATGGCCACAGCCAGCTGACCGCTCCCAGATCACACGCTGCAGGAGGAAACACAGAAAACAGAGTGCTGAGCTGTATACTGGAAAATGTATTACTAAATGACATGAACTTGCATTTGAAAGGAACTGCTGATTGTGAATAAATCCACCATATGGCTTTACAAAGCTGAGAGTGTGTTTATTTCCCAAATATAGCCAAATCAGCCTCTGACAGCCTGGTTTTCTTTTATAATCCATGTTGGAAAATTATTTAGAGTGTAGTATCAAACACGGTTTGTTGGGTGACTGGTGATACACGAGGAGTTCACAGTAAGAGCAGCATCTCATGTACAGCAAGTACACCTGCACAGCTCCACCACAACAACATATTTAAGAGATTTTGGAGACCTTTCTGGTGACCTTGTTTTGCAAAGCTGCCTGCAGAGAAAAAAAAAAATTAAATCTCAAACTATCAGGTTTTTTAATGTTTTCATTGAGTCCCCTGTGTGGCCCTGTGACCCTTGATGTGACCTGTGACATTCCTGGGTGGATTTGGTAGATAAGGCACCCAAAACCCAAGGGGTTGCAGGCTGTCACTGGGTATTTCCCATCTGGTCTACTGAGCCAGTACAGCAGCTAAACACATCTCTGGGTCTGATTAGAGACACTAAGCTGTGCCTGTGGCTGTGTCAAATGCAGCCCATGATGCTGGGAAAAATAGGCACCCTTGGCTCTGGCCCTGGGCAGGAGAATGGTTTCAGCAATTCCACCGATACACAAAGCTACCTGTGACAGGGACAACAGAGACAATTTCCCTGTTTCTTCTTATTGGTAGGTCATCCTGGCCACAGCACACTCACCATCCTGCCTTCCCCACAAGTGCATTAAAATAACTCGATTTAAGGCAGTCGCAGCCCGAGATCTGCTCTGAAGCTCAGTCCCCGCCAGCTGCTCTTTCACTCTGAAGCATTTCCCTGCAACCTCCATCAGGTCCCTTCCGAGTGGGAGGGATGACAGAAGGCACCTTTGTGCTGATTTAAGCACTGACTAAATATAGACAACAGGGGAACGCTGGGAAGCTACAGCTGAATCCATCTGTAGTGAGGAAAATACAGTCACAGAATGGAAATATCTCCAGAGATATCTTGGAAATGTGCATATAATTCGGCTTGTGCTTTTGTTGGAGCCGTTCGACATGGAAAATTGCAGGAGGTCTGAGCTCCAGGAAACCTATAGAGGCCGATGGTCACACAGGAATGGGATCAGAAGAAGTGTGGGGAGCAGCATCCCGGCACACGCCGGGGGAGAAGAAAATTTTCAAAATCCTCCCAACGCCAGGATGGAGCATTCACAACTAAAAGTATTTTTGATACGAAAATCCCTCCGCGGCATTTTATCTTATTAAAGACGAGCGCTTGTCTCGCGGCTCAGCGCCGGTCGGGGCGGGCGGCGGGGCCGATCCGAGCATCTCCGCAGCGATCTCAGATGCGGGGGGTCAGACCCCGCGGGAAGCGGCAAAAGGGACGGAGCCAGAGCGGCCGGAGCTCCCAGCAGCCGGCGTGCACCGGGACACCGCCTCCGGCCGTGGGGGACCCTGCCCGTGGGACCCCGCCCGCCGAGGTTGTCTGTGCCCCCCGCGGGACCGGGGCGCGCACTGGCACCGGGACCGCGAGCGGCACCGGGACCGCCAACGGCGCCGGGAGCGCCCCCGCCTGGCAGCCAGAGGGAGCGCACCCGGGGCGNGGGTCGTTCCAGGCGTATCTTTGAGCAGAGCTTTGAGTCCTTGCGTTGCCCGGCTTGATTTCTCCCCACAGGGGGTGTTTTTCTCCTGCAAACAAGTAATATCTCATTTGGTTTTTTAATAAAATCTGCAGCTTCGAGGCCTGGAGGCAAAGCTTCAGCGCAGATCACACACAGTGCCCTCAAGGATTTACTTAAGCGAACCACAAGCAACTCTCGTGACCCCCTCCTGGCAGAGCTGGTTGAGAGCCACCATTTCAACTACATTTGATCAAAATTTTCAAGACTCCAACTTGAATTAGTGCTGCTGTAAACTAAATTTCTGTGGATTTCCCTCCAGAGTCATAAGGACTTCCATGAGGCTTGCAGCTGCTGGTGCCTGATTAACTCAGTTTGGAACCATTGGAATGACTCACTAGGAAAACAAACCCACTTATGGTCAACACAGCAAGAGCAAAATTGACGAGCTGGTGGTAAGTGTAACAGTCATCATAAAAACAAACACAAAGTCTCCAAATCAGAAAAAATACTATTTTAGGTTCACTCCAGGTGAACGATTTTGCGTGAGGGCTGTCCTGCATGTGGACGGAGGTTTGCTCTGTGACAGGACTGAGGGCAGTGGAGGAGCCCCCAGCCAGCTGCTCCTTTCACTGCTCCATCCCACTTCCTGACACCGGGGACCAGAAGCTCTAAGGCACATTTTAAACAGTTCCCAAGCAGACCTTCCTTCATGTTAAATTGGTCTGTCCTGCTGATCCCACTGAAACCTGACCACACTGTCTGTGATTACCCATGAAGGAATCTGCTGCCTGGAACATATGTGGAAATAATTATTACTTTTTACATGCATCACTCAAAAATATTTCAAAGGCCAAAAGCTTAGCCTAGAGGTGTCCCTAAGGTGAAGAGCTTAGTTTTAAGGTGCCTCTGGCTGAGCTTTCATCTTAAGGACCCCTACAGAGCTAACCATCTAGCTTAAGGGCACCTTTGAGCTAAGCTTTAGTATCAGCTCTAACATAAACGACTGAACATCCTGGCCTTCATGTCACCTCCACTGGAACCTCCTAAAATGCTGTTTCAGAGCCTAGACACAAACTGAGAGTGGAAAACCAGAAAATTGTAAAAGGCTTCAGAGAAAACAAACAGAGAGTTACCTGAGGGCTACTGAAACACAGGCATCACTCCACTCTTTGGAGCATTTGTGACCCAGGGTGCTATAATACAAATATCCTGGAAATTATTATAACTTTCAAACAGGAAAAGACACAGGCACCACTCAAAAGATGACGGAGGAGTTACTGTGACTTATCAAGCAGCAGGGACCAGAATGTCACCTGTGCTGCTCACTTGACATTCAGTGTGTAATTTGGAAGCTCATGCAATTTCTGAAAATCAAATGTAAATTCTCTTTCTGTCTCAACTGCTGCAGGACAGACCGGGACTGCTGGCGGGAGGAGAGCTCCCCACGAGCAGCCGAGCTCCCTCTGCCAGCCGAGCTCCGGCCGAGCCTGCCGCGGGCTCCCGGCTGGAGGTGGCAGTGGGGACTATGCCGGCAGCGAGTCAGCAGGCACCGCTCGTCCTGGCGCCCCCGGGACGGCTCTGGAGGCTGTGCCCTCTCTCGGGGGTGCTGGAGGTCGGGGACAAGGACTTTGTGTCCCCAGGGTCAGGGCGGAGGGAGGCTGCGCCACGGGCCAGTGCTCATCCTTGCTGCAGACAGTCCCTGCCCTGTGTCTCGGCAGCTGCAGCCCAGGCAGAGCCTCAGGGCCGTGCCAGCCGTTCTTCAGAGGCCTTGAAAGAAACATTCATTGCCAAATACATGATATTTACCCCACTGGGTTTTTCAAAGGTCTTTATTAAACTGCTTTTTCAGGCAGGAGGCAGCTCTTACCTGAGTTCTCTTTCTGGTTTTGCTAATGAGTTGGGGTGGAACAGGGTCACTTAAACTCTCCAGACCTCAGTTTTACCCCAAGTTTATCATATGCATCTAATCATGGTCTAAGAAAGAGTGCTCTTCAAGTTTCATTCTTTCTATATTGTTTGCTATGGAGAAGAATGCATAGCACACCAGTGTGACATTTTTTCTTGAACTCTTTTTTTTTCCCCTCAGTTCTGTCATATGGCCTCCTTTAAAACATCACACAGGTGTACTTCTCCACCGCATTACTTGTTCCTGTACAATAATCCAGAAGTGACTTGTTCGGGATGTGTTAAGGAACTGTACCTTTGGACAAAGTCAACATGAAAACAAAAGAGATCTTCAGGAAAATTCTCAAAGAAAGAACTTCAGAGTCAGATTTCTATTTGGATGATTTATCTGCTTAGAATTTCAGAGAAACTTTAAAACAAACAACAAAAAAAGTCTATACAGTCTGCTCGGATTGAACTACAGCAACCCGAGTAGCTGTAATACCTTAGCCTGGGCTGTCATCATCTGCTGCCAAGTGCTCCTTGCTTGCCCCTTCCACTCCACATCCTCAGCAACCAAACATCCCTTCTGGGTTCTCCCCTTAGGTCAGGTTGGCAATACAGTCGTGTACACAGACTGATGGGTCTGCAGAAAACTGGGTGACAGGGTGATGGTTTTCCTCATTAACTGATTTTGTTTAGAGCAAACGAGGAAAACCGCTGTGGTTGCATACGGGGAGCAGCAGTGCCGGGGATGTAAATCCCACGGAACTGTCTGGTGCCTGCGGATGACCCGCAGACCCGTCCGACAGCTCTCACACCGCGTCACACGGGATGAATCCGCAGGAATGGGCTCTCTACTGCGAGAGTCTCACGGAAGTCTCGGCAAACACAGTCCCGCTACTTTGCATTCCTACCCAGGAAATGCAAAGTTGAAACACTGCTGAGAACATTTCCTTTTTCCCAAATTGCTGCCGAGCTGTTTCGCCAAGACCTGGAAACACTCTCTGCTGACGGAGGGGAGAGCGGTCGGGTGACCGGAGGCGGGCAGAGCCCGCAGGATTTGTTCCATTTCCTCGGGAATATCCGGATGCATTTAAGGGCACATCTACAAACTGCACACTCCTGGGGCGGTGCAGCACCATCCCCGCAGCTCCCGCGGCTCGGCGTTCACCGCCGTGTCCGCCGCTCCCCGCCCGCGCCCCGCGCCCCGCGTACCTTCCGCGTGGCAGCTGGCGGAGCGGAGCGCGCCGTGCGGCCGGAACAGGTACGGGAGGTACCGCGAGAAGCATTTCATCTTCCGCGCCGGACCGAGCTAAGGCACCGACGGATTCCGGCGGGGCGAGCGGCACCCCGGGCCCGCGCGGAGCGGCGGGGGCTGCCCGGCACGGAGGGCCGGTCCCCCGCTGCTGCCGAACCGAGCCGAGCGGAGCCGAGCGGAGCGCCCCGGCTCGCCCGGCCCGGCCCCGCCGCCGCCGCATCGGTTGCGGCGCGGCCGGGAGCGCTGACTAAGCCCGTCCCGCCCGCGAACACACCCCCGGCAGGGAGCCGCAGAGCCCCGGGCCCGGGCCGCCCCAGCCCGCCCCGCTCCACCGCAGTCCCCGCCGGCCGCCGCCGGGCCCGCGCAGGGCGCATCGCACCGGGAGCGCATCCCGGGACCGGCAGGGCTGGACGCGTGTCCCGACACGGCCGCCCGCCCGGAGCCGAGCGAGCCAGCCCTGCACAGCACCAGCCTCCAGGAGGTTTCACCTCTTGCCTTCGCGCTAATCCGTTCTCTACAGTAGACTCCTAATCATCACTGTATCAGAATAAGGCAAGATCTCTAAAACCTGTTTCCTTTTGGCAGTACTGAAATGTAGCTCAAAGCACTGTGATATGACAGTGGCAGTCAGCAACATCATGTACTTCACATTTAACACTGAAATCAGTGTTTGAGCAGCTGAAAGATGTCCCAGGCCTCCATCTATGCACAAGGGAGCTCATTCATCCCCACAATTGCTTAGTTAAAGGATCCATGACACCCCTGGTTTCATCGGGACAAGTACCACGGACTGTGACACCATTCTCCAAGTAAAAGCAACGAACAAAGAAAGAACAAAATGAGGTGGTTTATGTAGATCTGTTTGTGCATTCTGTGTGGATAAGAGCGCAGAATTATCACAAAATTAATGCAGAATTATTGTTGGCAACATTTGAAGTATCATTTGAAAGCCAGAATGACAGTCCATTCTGCTGAAGGAGGTAGGCTCTGCTACATTCAAAGATGCAGAGCACTGTAATAATAGTGACATCTCTTCTTACCTGACCATACACATCTGCATCCTTCCTAATCACTAAAGAAATCACATTGTGCAAGTTTGGGATTTTGGGAAGTTACCAAGAATTCTGGAGGTCAAAAATGTGCTGCAAAGACTAGCATAATAGTAACAAGTTATGGATAAACTTCTGATAAAGGTCAGGCGTCTGTACTACCACATTTATGACTGAATTTATGCCTGAATTCATGTCTATGTACACACATTAGTGCCAATACACATGTGCATTCACACACCAACGCAAACCAGCACAAGAACAAAAGCCCATCCCACATGTAACACTCATGTGAGCTTCCTCATCAGTCATGGTCCTGCTGTTTGTGCCTGTTCAGGTTGAATTCACCAATGGTATCACCTCCTCATTACTAGTTTTACTGAATACAGCTTTTAAGTATTCTTCTTCAGCTTTTACTAGTCTGTGAGCCCAGATTACCACAAGAAAAAATCCCAGGAGTCCCTTTCTGCCATCATGCCTCTGAATTAATCCACTAAGACTCCAGTGGTAAAAAAAAAAAAAAAAAAAACCCCAACCCCCCAAAAAACTTATAGCCCTCAGTTGATAAATGGTTACATTAAAAAAAGAATAGAAAGAAAGAGAGGCAACCTAACACTTCATTAATCCTAAAGTAGCAAGCAAGTACTCCTGACCAGTTACAACGATCTGCAGATTCTACAGTAAAATTCAAAACACTTGTAAATAATTTGGGGAAAAAATCTCAACAAAAAACCTCAGTAAAAATATTTTGGCTTTAATCATTATGGTAATATTTTTCTCTAGAGGTTTAATAAATCGTTAGATATTCTTCTGAGTGTTGTGCCCCACTGTAGTCTCGAGAGATTACAGACTGAAATCCTCTTCTGCAAAAGCAGCATAACAGAACTGCCACTGAAGCAGGACAGGTGACAATGCTCCAGGCGGAGCTGCATTCCCACCAGGAGAAGTCAGAGCTCTGCTCTCAGAGGCCTGGGGTGACTCAGTCCTCTTAGTCTCACAAGACTGTGCTTTTAACGAAGTCATCACACTTTGTGGACCACAACAAAATAGAAGAAGTGTGTCTAATAGCCCATCTCAGTTCCAGAATTGATTCCAGTAAAGGTTATAGTGGGAGAAGCTGTCTCATAATTCCCTGAAAAACTCTGTAAATAACAGCTGAAAACCAAAAGAAAATCTATTTCAAAGGCTATTGATATGATTAAGCTATAATGCCTTCAAATGAATTCTTGGATCAATAGCTAATTTAAGAGGCCCATCTCTTTCAGATGCACAAGTACGTAACGAGGGCAGAAATCAAGGAGCGCAGCTTAGCTCTGTAGCAGCAGCTCCCAACAGCACACAAACGACCTGCCTGCACACCAGCTAGGCAAGATGTATGTGACAAGTTATTTTTGGTCACAGAAACAAAAGGAAAAATAAACTTACATTCTGTCACCCCAGTGTCTATAGTTCCTTTTACTTGACTGAAGCACCACAGCACATCCTGCATGAGGCTTCCAAATCCTGCCAGGAAAATACATTCAGAAAGAAGATGCAATCACATTGGTACACAGCTAGTCCTTTTTAAAATGAGCATACATGCACACACATACACATCTCTGCAGGAAGATAAATATCTGCTCACCTGGTGTCATAGCTCCGAGCAAAGTGCAAATCTAGCCCTGCAGAGCCCTGAGCATCGTGCCTGTGTTGTGATGAATCAATCCTCTGTTCTCCCCGTGCCATGGCAGGGCTCTTGGGAAGCAGAGCCATCGGAGTCAGGCCCCTCCACATCTCTGGCAGCAGCACACAAGTCAGGAGGCCCTGTAGTCATGGTCTTTGTCACAGCCTCCCTCCATCAGAATACTAATGCTCCCAGTCATTTCCAGCACGGCTAAAGAGGGAGTGAAACAGGAAAAAAGAACTACTACTGCCACGAGAATTTTTTTTCACATTTGTGGTCAGTGTAGTTGTGAACTGCTTGGCAATGAACCCAAGCAGCATGGAGCTGCTTTACAATACATTATAACACTTTCCTCAAAATCTGCCTGCAGTCACAAGTGCCTTATAGCTACTTTAAAAGATTATTACAGACATTTCTATTGAAAGGCATATTATTAAGCTGTAGTGCTTTCAACTGTGTTTGCTGCTGCAGCAATACTCTGTGTTAAGACTCTGTGAGAGAAATTAGGATTTCATTTACCAGTGTTCCGTGTTTCCTTGACAGCTCAGCAGAATTTCCCTTTCTGCGACAGTTTTCACTGTTCCACAAAAAATCCACTGCCTCAAAGGACAACTTGCTTCCTTTCATCCTAGCACACATTTTATCTCCAAGTATTTCCAGGCATGAAGAAAGCAGGAAAATGGAGCCACGAGAAACAGTCAATTTCATGTCACCAGTTTTACACACAGGTGAAATGTGTAACAGAAAATGTAGGTATTTCACAGTGGGCAGGTATGATACCTCACCTGTAATTTTTGGAGCTCTTTCTCTTAGCACACCAGTTCTTGCTTTAAAGATGGAAGCTCTCTAATGAAGTACATGTCTATGATATTGATATATAGGAAAATTTTGTCTGCAAGCTTGGTCTCTCTCTTGCCAGCATGCAAATTAAAAGCCTTTTCATTCTAAGAATTTCAACTCTTTTAAAAATCAAATATGCTTGGGGAAAGGCTGCACACAGATATTGATTGGTTTTATCTGTACTGCATCCAGCCCGGGGACTGAACAAACCCAAATGCTGGGGAAGACCATCTGTCTGAGGTGCACACGACAGGCCTGGACTGCTGAGGGGAGGGGACGATGTTCCAGTGGATCCCGTCCCAGTGGGAGAGATTATGATTCATACTAGTGAAAAGGAGTGGGAGGAACACTCTTACATCCCAGCCACCTATTGACACCTCGTGTGCCCATGAACCAGTGTTAACTAATGAGTCCCATTTCAGTGCAATGAAAACAGACACACAGAGAAGCCGTGAGTCACTGTTAACAATCCACCTTGCTGGAGGAGACCTCTCACACTCACTGTCTGTGTGCACAAAGCTATGCATACAGCACTTGTTTCAGTAGAAAATTACTTAAAACTTTACTTAACTTTGTTTCCATATTATGATTTTTCCCCTACTTGTTTCTTGCAATGTAAAGATTATGGAAAGTGTTCTTAAAATCAAACCAATGAATATTATCACCAACGAATGGTGGTTTTCATTGTGGCAAAAGAAGAAAAACACTTAAGTGAAGTGAGGTGGATTTCCTTTTTTATCTATCCATGCCAGAAAAGAGACTCTCCTTATTCCAGGTGTAAGTAGAGCTGGAGGAAGGGAATGTGTGAAGCATAAGTCAGTGTGAAAGGAAGGCTGCATGAAGGGAAACACCTTGGCACAGGAGGGAATGTGGAGAACCTCCTCTGACCATATGTTATAGAGACGGGGACACGGATTCTGCCCTGCCAGTGGATTCACTTACCAGGAGCAGTATTGGAGAAGGAATATGAAGCTGCAGTTAATGCTAACGTTAATATATAAAAGCTTTTATCCAGTAGTCTCTCTATAGACCATATCTTCCCTCTGGAGTCCCTTTAGATTCTGAAGTCCTGTCCTGCCTTAAATTCTAGTGACCCCTAGCTGAAGAATCCTAGCGCTTCACATCCTGCAGCCAGGAAACGACATTCCTCAGTGTGTTCTCTGAACTGGAGTTCAGACTCTCCAGAAATCTCACTGGGATTGGTGTGTTTAAAAATGGAGGTTCTGGGACACTGGTTTGCATTATGAAAAGGATGTCCAAGGTATTTTCAGAAGCAGCCACCTCACAGCATATATCAGAGTGCGTGCAGGTGCCATCATCTGTGCTGCATCAGGGGCCAGGGAAACTGGGAATGGGATAAGGCACCAGGGGCAGATTTGCCCATCCAGAAAACACTTGATCCCTGATCATGGGAGAGCCCCTGCTAAAGGAGGGGAGACCTGAGTGGTCCACACCTCTGCACAGCCTGCAGTGAGTTTTGACCTCGATTAAGCATGTATATCAATACCTACACTTTGGGACTGGCAGCCACCTGCAAAGCATAGCACACCAGTCTCATTCAGTAGGAGCTTCGGGCAATGTGTCAAGGTGAGCCCACTTTAACCACAGGAGATGCCAGCAATGGGTATCGAAATCTAACACATTACAAGCGTATCATAATGTTACAGTTTGCTGGAAGATTACAACTGTGTTATGGCTGCTCAGGATAAAATTTCACTTCTTTAAAGACTTATGGTTCCAGAAAATACATAGAAAAACTATAGCAAGACTTCTCTGTTTTTGTAAGCCATGGATAAAAACTTGTTTGATAGTTGAACCAAAAGTATAGTTGGCTGAATAATTAAAAATGTAAAAGTAAATAAAACTTTTTAAAATTATTTTTTAATTCAGTGGCAGCCATTAGGAGCTTTGCCTCCTCTGACCTTTGCAGACCCCAGGGGTTTGCCTGGTGTGCCCAGGCCGGGGGAGAGGTGGCGTTCATGTGCTGGAGGAGTGAATGTGTTGGTGGCAGGAGCCTCTTGGAGGAGAAGGATCAGCCGTGCTTCCTGTCCATTAGAAGGCACCAGAGATCCATTAGAAGGCACCACGGCGTTCCCATTTCTCAAGCCAGGAATGCTGGCAGTTGCTGTTGTGCATGGCAGGTGATTTAGAGAGCCCAGTTCACTTCCCTGAGTTTCTTTTTCTAGTACGAGTGAACAAATTCCCCAGCTTGGGACATGTCTCCTGTTTCTGAGCTGCCACAGTAGAAAAGCTCGATTTCTTAAGAAAACCGGGAGAAATGTTTAATGATTTTTTTTTTTTTTTTTTTTTTTCCCATAANTGGGTACCCTTTTTTCACTGCAGACCAAAACCCCAGCTCTGGGACACAAGGCTCTTTGTTTCCCAAGGAAAATTAATCCCTCTGCTGCACCAGGCAGAACAGTGTTTTCCCATTGCCCAGTGGGGAACAGAGTTGGCTATTTCACAGGAGCTGTTGCAGAAGAGCTGCCGTCTGTCCTCTCATTTGCTGTTTCTTTGGCCTACTCAGTAATTAGGCTTTAATATTTCGTTTCTGCCAACATGCAAGATCCTGAAACTCTGCAGATGAACCACTCTGCAGGGAACAACTCTGGACTACTACATTTGTAATATTTCTGCTACTGATTCCACTAATTTCACTGGGTTTGTCCTGGATTATAGATTTTGTTGGAAATAAAAGCTGAAGAATAATGTTTAGAAATAATTCTAAGTACTTAAGGCAAAAAAAAAAAATCAAGCTTCATGTAAATCACTCATTTGAAAAGTCAAATAGAAAGGATTCTCAATCCAGCAAATTTTAGTCTATTCAGGAAAAGCTGCTTTGGACATGCAGAAGACCACAGGTGGATCCTCTGAAAGGCAGAGTTTGGTCTTGGACTGGAAAGGAAATCTTGGGCATCTCCTGATGGTGGAGCTGTAGATAAATCACTAACAATTCCCTGCAGCCTGAATACCTTATCCTACCCACCACAGATGGCTTACTTTAAACCAGTTTGTTACTAGATTTCTGCATGGTAACTGCTGGATCCCATCTTTGCTGTAGGGTTGTGCAGGTCGTCTCCCAGGACAGGAGCTGCTGTCCCCACACAGAGCTCACCAGCCCCCAGAGCCCTTGCACGTGTCCTCACCTCAGAGCTGGGTGTTGAGGACAGATGTCCCCTGGCTCAACCCAGGTGTTCAGGAATCCAGCTTCTTTCACCCTCTGCAGTCCATGGGTGTATATTTCAGATGATCTGAATTGGTTTGGATAGTTTAGGGGAGCCCCAGCTGTGTTTCAGCTTATTGGTTCTTCTCTAAGTAATACATGAATACGGTTAAAATTGGGTAACGGCTCTGACTTCTGTCTGCCCTGGGACAAGGACGGCTCTTCCTCAGAGCCCTGGGAGTCTGAGCCTGCTCCTGGCACCCAGGAATGAGAGGAGAAAAGCCACTGTCCAAAGAGTATGGACAACGGGGCGGGAAACGTGGTGTCCCTTTTCTTATGGGAGCCTTTCAGAGGGAATGTGAACGGGCAGGGCAGGCAGCGTGACCCCGGCACCCGGCCTTACCGAGAGCAGAGTGACCGAGGCTCCTACGGGACCCCCCGTGAAATGTCCCCCGAGGCGGGGGGGCGTGTGAAGGGGGTGTTTGCCCCCGGGCACGGGAGGCAGAGCCCGCATCCTCCTTCCAAAAACAACAGAGGGTAGGGCACGAGGCTTGTAGAAGAGAAAGGATAACCCCGCAGCGAGGGGCGGTGGGTTACCAGAGGGATGTCGCTCCTCGCCGCAGGGCGGGGACAGGGACACCTTCCCGGCGGCGCGGCGGCCCCGGGGGAGCGGCGGCGTGTCCGCGGCCCCACGCCAGTGTCGCTCGCGGTGCCGCAGGCTCCTCCCGCCGCCACCGGGGCCCGGCCGAGACCCCGCGGGCGGGGCTGCTCCGGTTCCTCGGCCCCGCCGCCCCCGGCTGCTCTCCTCCCGCGGGCCGGTGCCGCCCGGGCCGGCGGCTGCTCCGCTCCCCCAGGTAGGCGCGTCCCCGGTGATGCTCCCCGGAGCGGGGTCTGCTCCGCTGTCTCTGTGGCGGGGTGGGCGAGGGGCCGGGGGGGAGGTCGCTCGCTGCTGGCCGTGGCTCCGGACAGCGGGGTTCGGCGGCGGCAGCTCCGCCGCTGCCCGCAGCATGCCCGGGCTGGGGGACGCGCTGCCGGGGACCCGGCTGCGGCGAGGAGAACCGCAGAAGACACCCGGAGCTCCGTAGGAGACGCCCAGTGCACTGATGGTGAAACTCAGGGCGCCTCCCCTCGTCCTTCCCGCACGCCGTTGTGGCTGCGGGGGAGTTCAGGGCCATCGTTAGTTCCTCCGGGACCAAAGCTCAGGGTGATGTCCCCCCGGGCTGTGTCACCCTGTGTGTGTCACCGCACAGTCCCAGCTCCCCGGCGGAGCAGAGCTCGGGTAGTGCAGAGGTGGTGGGAGAAACTGTGCACCCTTGGAGCAGCCGTCCCCTCCCAGGGTTTCGGCAGTCCCCATCGGGGTGACTCTGACGGTGCGACCGCCGCCCATCCTTGGGCCGAGCCTCCAGGCGCTCCCTCAGCCCCTCAGAGCACATCCCGCCCGCCGTGCGAGAGCAAACCGCGCAGGGAGCTGCGTTCCTCCCTTTCGCCTTGGCTTTGCGTTCATCTGCTGGGACTGAGGCGTGCTCGGCCATGTGCGGGTGTGCTGCGGACTCCGGGCTGAAGCCGGGATCTCCCTGCAGCTGCTTTCACGCCTGTAAAATTCCCGCTGTGACTGACGAGCCCCCCGAACGCTGCGGAGCGGAGCTGCTGCCACGCTGGAACGAGGGTCCGACTGAGCGTGGTGTTAGCGTGGAAGCACTAGTAAATCTGTCCCGAGGAAAAGTAATGATTTTAATAATTTTGTGACTTTGCAGCGTGAAACAGTAAAAGATTTGTCATTTCCATACCCCAGCTACCCTTGTAAAGGTGTAAATCCTTGTAATTATTTCTCAGGCTAGCTTAACTTCAAGGAATATCTCCACTCCTTCCTCAGAGCTTCTATGTATTGATGTATTTTCAAAAACGAACTTGGCTCCAAACTGCTGTGCAAGGAAGTTTCTTTGGGAACCTGTGATATGGGAACCTGATTTAAGGCTGTTGCATCTGAAGGTCTTTTTTTACTCTGAAGAGTAAGTTTTGGGCTCAAAAAGATTTACTGCAGAGGCTTTGTTTGAAACTGAAGGCTTGATGTGTTCCTTTCAGAAGCACTGTTGGGAATCGTAAACATTTGCTGCTTGATTTGTTTTATTGCTAGATCTTGTTTCAGTTCTGAGATGGGAAATTAAGATATTGCTTTGGGTTGCTGGTGAGAAAGAGCTGGATGTGCTGGTGGGGTAACTCAGTGTGCCATGACATTCCCTGTAATTCTCCTTTCTCCAACATCTTTCTTATGATTCCTGCCTCTTCTGCTTCAGTACCATAATTTTGTTAAAGAAGTGAAGTTAGTTAGTAGGTGTTTCCAAAGTGTAGACCTGAGAAAATGTTCAGTGAACATACAGGTGCCTTGGAGAGCGCTCTGGGCTGGACCCAGTCCAGATCTTGCTGCACAGTTACTCCTTCGTTTTGTTCTTTTACAACATTTTGTTATTTTAGGGCATTGTACTTCCACCAAGGAATAAGGTTGTATGTCACAGGGATGTCAGTATCAAAAACAAGCAAAGAAAGGTGCATTGGATGTGAATGTTTAAAAAATATCGTGGCTGCTGTACCTTACAGAGAGTGTGAGTAAACTCCACGGAGTTCTGTGCTCCAGTGTTCCCATAAATGTCAGGAGATACTGGAAAATTCCTGTGCTCTCTGCTAAGGAACAGACCTGTCCCTTTGCAGTGGGAGAGGAAAGGCAGTCGCTGCAGCCAGCACCAAGTCAGAAATCAGGTTTACTGTTTTGTTCATAGTTCATATCCAAAAAAAAGGTTCTGAAGAACCTGAGTGGAAACTATACCTTGATTTTACGTGGAATCTTTTAATTAAGAATACCTGACTGATATGATTTTTTCCCAAATGAAAGACTCGTGTAACTGCTTAAACCAAAATGTTGGCACTTTGAATTTCTTCTTCCATGGCTTTTACCCTTCCACATGACCTCAGTAGTCAAAAGTGCCTTTTGGTTTTATCTAGCCTAGTTGGTATGTCCATTTATTTTGGATATTGGCCTCACTACAATTAGTGACCCCTGAAGCTACAAAATACATATTGGATGATACAGCTAACATGAGCCAGATCCTTGGATCTTTGAGTCTGCTGGTCTGTTCCTACCCTTCCTGCGGGCAGCAGTCCTGATCTGAGTCACAAGACTATGGTGTTACTGGTTTCTCCAGTGAGCTCCATTACAATGTGCTTTTCCCTGGCAGTCAGTCTTGTCCTCAGAGCAGTGAACCTCCAGTGAGACGTTCGCAACCTGTAAATGTTTCTTTTCCCTGAATGATGATGAACTTTTGCTTCCTGCCTTCTGCAGGATGTGCCAGCAGGACATTGCCAAGGTCTGGCAGGATTGACCCACAGCAGCATTGCACCAGAGTGCTGAGCCTGGGCTGAGCACACCATGGGGGCAAACAGCTCCAGCAAGTCACCACCCTTTGATGGGAATGAGGACGGTAAGAACTTTTCCTGGCTGTTTTCTGGGACTGCAGAGCTCTCCAGTGCAGGCTGGCTGTGAGGCTGTGCTGGGTGTCCTGGCTCAGCAGGGCTGTGTGGAGGCAGCAGCAGCACTGTGCCTGTGGTCCCTACAGAGCTGCAGTCTGGTGTTGGGGTCCTTTTACCTCCCCTCCCAGCAGCTTTGAAAGCAACATTGCCAGCAGAGGTTTGCTGTTGAAGTGTCCCTGGGACACTGCCAGGCACCTCCAAGCAGGGACAAAATGCTGCTGCTCTGGAGGCTCCAGAGGTCTGTTCTGGAGGTCCCACTGTAGGGAGCACTGGTAGGAAGTCTGGTGGGAAGGTGGTTGGAGCAATGGATGTTCCCATGGATGTTCCTGGTGGCTGCTCAGCTGGGCAGAGCTGCCTGCAGGCACTGGTAGGCCGAGCCTGCAGGTTGGGTTGGCTGGAAAAGGAGTTGGAAAAGTACTGCTGGGAGCAGTATTGGAGGCCAGGGTCCCTGTGCTGCCAAGATTACAGACAGTCATTAAAAGATTGCTCCATAAATATATTTGTTGTTGCATGAGTCAGCTTGCTGACTGCCATATGGGCTTTCACCTAGGTACAACAACAACATGCATATGTATATAAATACATATATATAGTAATAAACATAAAATATATGAGGAGCTGGACCCCCCTCAGCCTCTGTTCCAATGTGCCATGTGGTGCCACTGCCAGTCTGCAGCTGCTCAGCTAAACCAGCTTCAATTTCCAAATTATTAATGCAACTGCTTGCAGTTTTTCTTTGTTTTTGATATTTTTTTCACTTCTGTAGTGCAAAAGAAATCTGTGCTGTGAAGTTTTCCTGAAGATTTTATTCCTGGTGCATCTAAATGCTCAGTATTGGCATCTCTCATAAACAACCACTTATGCTTGCTCAGGATAATGGGCAGTTCTGCTCCTGTCACCTTCCTCAGGGTGATGTGCCCTGGATGTGGGATTTTCCTGGGACTGGCTGGTGTCTGCTGGGTCTCTCTCTGGGTTCAGTGTTCATACAGCACCAGCTTCTGTGACTGAGAAATGCAATGCCAGGAAAGGCCCTGTCCTGACCACGTCAGGTAGTTCACTTTTAGTTTGTTAGGTTTCAGTGGGCTCAGGGCCACCCTTGAATGCTGATACAGCGTCAGACTAGAACAGTCCTGTTTCCATGGCCCTGCACAAATTTAAAAAATGGTAGAGCATTTTTTCTTTAATTGGTCATGTTTTAATATACTGAGGGGAGAGAAACCCAGCTGAAACAGAAATGTCCCCCAGGGAATTTTCCATTATCTTGCAAATCGGTGGCCAGAGGCTATATCACCTTAGATGCCACAATCTTGTCCTCATTCTGATTTCAATTAAAATTGTAATTAATTAAGAGCTTCTGGGCGCAGTAGGAAACAACACACTGCTCCATGGCACAGGCACGTCCCTCTCCCAGGCTGCAGGTGGTGGGCACTGGTCCCATCTCTGCAGCTGTGCCACAGAGAGACTTTTCCTTTTGGACCCACGAGGGTCAGTGGAACAGCAGAAGTTATGTAGGTGCTCCTGTGCCAGTCTTAACAATATTTGCATGTTTTTCCAAATTGCTGTTGCTATAATTTCACTATTTTCTGTAGTACCACAATTTCTGTTTGAACTTCTTGAAGAGTTCTCTTTACCTCCAGCTGAAGTGGGGTGACAGGATTTTTTTTCTCTCAGCATCTCCTCTGAGCAGACAGTTATTCAAAATAAGCAAGTGAAATGAAAAGAAAATGTAACAACCAGACAGAAGATTCAAGGCTACAGGGTGATCTGATTCCCAGTGTAGTCCTGGTGAGACCATACAAGAAGTCAGATTTTGCTTGTGCTGCTCCTGGGCAGAAGGGTGTGGGAAGTGTCCTGGGGGGTGGCAGCCAGATGTTCCCCCCAGCTGGAGGAGTTAGCCTGATCTGCCATTGACAGAGGCTGACCTGAGGAACTTGCCTTTGCAGCTGAACTGTAGAGAAGAAACCCTGTTAAATACACCATGTTTAAACAACACCCAAATCTTCAAAAGGAACACAACATTTCTGGTGTAGCTCTCATTTTTCTTAGCTCATAGGGAGAAAAAATAGAAATAACATTATCAAATGTTCACTCAGCCATTTAATATTGAAATGTTGCTCTCTCTTGCAGTTACCTTCGAACATTTTGAGATTTTGCGAGCTATTGGGAAGGGCAGCTTTGGAAAAGTGAGTGTTTTGGGAACTAATCACCTTGTGGGCAGCTGGAGATGTATCTGGGTGGAAATGGATGAATTGGAGGCTCACATGAGGGTAGAGAACTAAAGCCCGTGCACTATCAGTGAGTCTTGGCCTGACCTTCAATTCCTGGTAATCAGAAAGGAGTCAGAGCCCAATTCCTTATCCATTCTGTAGCCACAAATCATATTACATGAGATTATTATTACATTAAGATGAAAAACTGACCAATCAAATGATTGCTCTCTTAGGTGTGTGTGGTACAAAAGACTGACACCAAGAAGATGTATGCCATGAAATACATGAACAAACAGAAGTGTGTGGAGCGTAATGAAGTGAGGAATGTTTTCAAGGAGCTGCAGATTATGCAGGGCCTGGAACACCCTTTCTTGGTTAATTTATGGTAAGAGGTGGCTCCTTGGCTCACTGGTGGGGTCAGTGCAGTCAGTCACAGACACCTTTGAGACCCTTTTCATCTGCTTCAAACCTGTCTTGGGAGCAGCTGGTGTGTTCCACTGACTGGGGTTCTTGTTTCACGGGAATCCTGTTTAGTTAAACGAGCAATTGTCTCCCTTGTCCCCGCAGAGAGCACAAGGGAGTTTATTCATGCGTTCCTTTGCTGTGTCCCCCCAGGCAGGTATTGGCTAGCACCATAACCCCACCTGTATTTAAAGCAGCTCTTTGCAACCACCAGCAATTTCTGGCAGCATGGGATTGATGGCCAGGCAGGGTCTTTGCTGGCTGTCCCTGGACATTTTTCTCTTCTTAATTTTATTAGGACACCAGCAACATTTCAAGGGGTGTGAGCTCACATATTGCAGGATGAAGTGGCCAATATCCTGTAGTTTCAGTATTCCTCTTAGGATGGTGGGTAATTACATGTATTGGAAAATGGATTTATTTTTAGAATAAAGTAGAAATTATCAATACTAAACACACACACACACAAAAAAAGAGTCTAAAAGATATTGAAGATCAAAAATCTTTGAATAATTCTTCATTTTTGAAATCTCCTGTAACCTGAGTGCAGTTCAGTGAACTCTTGGAACTTTGCTGCTGTTGCCATTTAGAGTTGTTCTTACTGGAGTATGAATGGTAAAGGTGCAGCTACACCTCCCATATCAGCTCCACACTTGTCTTTTGTACTTGAACACAAAGTTGCAGGCAAAGCTCACTCAGTAGCTGAGAACTGACCAGTGTGTGTGTGTACGTAGAGACCTGTACACAGCAAACCATCCAAGTGTCCCTGCTTCTGCTCTTGCCGTGCCATCCCTGGCTTCAGGATGCCATTAGCATTCCTGTGGCTTTCCTGCACTCTGTGACAATAGTGGGAAACTGAGCATGGAAAGGTCATGAAATTGTAATTTCCCGAGTAAAAAAATTCCAAGAAATTATGAGTATTCCCAGGGCTACCACATGTTCCTTTATTACCTGTCATTTTTCAATGCTGCTGTCCTTGAACCGTGTGTGTGCTGTTCCAGGTACTCCTTCCAGGATGAAGAGGATATGTTCATGGTGGTCGACCTGCTGCTGGGAGGGGACCTGCGCTACCATCTCCAACAAAATGTGCGGTTCCAAGAGGGGACTGTGAAACTCTTCATCTGTGAGCTGGTGCTGGCCCTTGACTACTTGCAGAGCAGACACATCATCCACAGGTCAGCCAGGCCACAAGCTGTGCTGTGGGCAGGCTTGTTTCTCCTTGATGTGAAATGAAAAATAGAAGCTTAAGCGATAAACAACATATTCTCCCACGTGTGTTTGCCTTTTTGTGAAACAAAAGGCTTCCCCAAGAAAACTATTTCATATGCAGCAGAGACCATCTGATTTGTCCCTCTGGGGTAGCTGTGAAATAACATATTTGATTGTCCACTGATCCTGCTAAAATTTGTCTCTGTTAGGTTTTAATTAGCAGTAGCTCATTAATATCCATCCTGGTCCAGGGAAGGTAGGTGTCAGCTCAGAACTCCTGTGTTCATGCTTGAAGGTGTCTCCCTTTGCCCCCCTCTCTGTATTGCACCAAAATACGAGGACTGGACCCAAACACATCTTTTTCCTGTATGAGGTAAATCCCTTTCTAGAAGTGCTGAGAGTTTCTTTTTGGCACAATTTCTCATGACCAGTGAAAAAATGCACGCGCTCTTCCCACACCTTTGAAGACCTGCAGAATAGCAGGGGAGGCAGAGGTTTCCCCCGGCTGGGAAGCAGGGTTTGGCTGTGGATGGATGGACACACAACTCTTCTGCTGGTGTCATGGGCAGGGCAGAGCCCAGGCGCCCAAGGGTTTAGCCAAGTTAGCTGCTGTCAGGGAGGATAAACAGGGAGGGACTATGAGGGTCAATAATTGCAGGGAGAAGATCACTTCATTTAGAAATATCACTCCAGATGAGCATTCTTGTGCAGTATAAGAACTAAGCATGGAAAGAGTAAAATTGAAATGGTCCTGGTTGTTAGTGGGGAAGGAACACACTGATGAGAAGCTGGTGAGGGTGGATGCCTGTTCCTGTCCACAGTGTCCAGCTGCCATGTCCAAGGTGTGAGGCAGAGTGACCCCTTGCCTGCCCCTGCAGCCACAGGAGCCTAGAGCTGGAGCAGTTGTGCCCTGCTGCTGTTGGGGGCAGGCCCTGGGGACAGCTCCCACCTTCTCAGGGTCTCCTCTTTCATCCTGCTTCTTTTGAGCTTTACATGTATGGATCTTTGCCCCAACATGAACAGGCGTGGGAGAAACTGCAGGTGATGTTGCAGTGTGCTCTTCACACAGCTGCATGTGTTTAAGGTAAATCAAGTACAACAGAACATGTATGGCAGGCTGTAAAATTTGTAAGTTATTTAATTAACACTGTAATGCAAGTTGTTTAATTAACACTGTAACCCAGTGGGATAGTATTTGATTGATAAAGTGATTCAGCCGAGTCAATTACACTGCAACAGCTGTAATTGGGAACATCAGGAGACAGGGAAGCAATGGCTTTGTTTGGCTGAACAAAGCTGTGCAGAGACAGCAAACTCAGGCTGTAATTATTTCCCACCTAGATGTAAAAGAATGGGAAATATTAATATCTTTTAGGTTAGGAAATTATATAACCAGCTTATAAAAAAGAAATATACAAATGAATAATAACCAGAATTATCTCTGGTCATTGTTTGCATCCTGATAATGATCTTACTGTGCTGGTGTAATTCCAGAGGCTGTATGCCAGACTGAGGGAGATCAGAAACAGCTACACTAGAATTTAAAAAAAAATAATTTTAAAAAATCCCAAAACAACAGTTTCACTGCGCTTTGGGGGAAAATCAGCCACATACCTGACACTGCTCTGTGCTCTGCTAATGATGCCTAATGACGTCCCTGTACTCACCTGTATGATGGGATGGCACCAGGAAGGTAACCAGTGTTTGTAACCCACTGGAAGTTGTTTGGGTGACAAGATGCCAGAGAACCGTAAGCTATTAGAAGACAATTAGACATATTGTGGAGTTTTGATTCTGGGTGGCTTGGAGAACTCAAATTGTATCTCAAGGATTTAATTTTTAAAGATAAAATCCTAAATGTGCTCATTTCTTTACTTGGAACTCCTGGGCCTGGTGGGAAGTGCCAGCTGGAACAGGATCACTGCACTGTTGCCTGTCTCCTGCTGAGACTTTCTCTCTGGGGCATCAGCTGGCCAGGTGCTCAATGGGGACTGGTGTAATGAGCTCATTAAAGCCAGGTAATAGCTTGTAAAGTCACTCAGGTAGACACAGTGCCTGTATCAGAGTATCAGGTGTATGTTTTCTCCCTTCAGTGAAAGTGTTTCCTTACAGCATTGCTATAGGTATTATTTTGTGGGGTCCTCTTACTCAGGAATAAAACCTGTGGCTAACCTATTTGGATCTAGAACAAAGATGTTAAAATAATTTAATTTGTAGTGAGTGAATGGGGAACTCTTCTCAATACAGTATCGAAACAGATTGAAAAGTAACAAGAGGAAAATGACAAAAAGACTCTCCAGCATAACTATGGGTGGGCTCACCTGAGTGCTGCTCACCCAAAGCCCTGCAGCCTGCACAGGGGACCCACTGCTGTGGTGATGTTTGATCAGCCACTCTCTTACCCCGAGTCAAACAGGAACACCAGAGCTGAGAAGCCCGAGGCTGTGAGGGTGCAGTGTCTCTGCCAGCATCCCAGAGCCTGGGCTTTCCTGGGGTGCCATCAGCCGTGTTCCCTGTCACTGCTCTAGGCTAATGGCTGTCTCTCCTTTTCTGCTTTTTTCCTCAGAGATATCAAGCCCGACAACATTTTACTGGATGAGCAGGGTAAGTGCCAGCTGCTTTGTGGCCATACATACGTATAGAAGCAGTGGGAGACAGGAGACACAAGTTGCAGTGCTTGCTGGTGCCATCATTTGGTGCTGCACTCCCTCCCTCAGCCTAACTGGGAGCAGGAGCATCCCATCCTTTTGTGGTCCACTCGATGTCTCTTGCTTTTTGAGCAACAGTGTCTTGTACCTTCAGGGCACTGAGCACCCAGTGATGCTCTGGTGCTTCTGGGGCTGCCTTGGTGTTTTAACTAACACCTTCTTTGGCTGACTGACCTGATGGTGTCCCTACAAGGCACTGGCAGGGACCATGTGTTTGGTACTGTATGAGGTCAGTAGCCCAGCACACCCCATTTTAACATTTTCTTGGTTCTTGATTAAAACTTACTCAAAATGCATCATTTGAAGGGCAATGCTTATGTCACTGCAGGGTTTGTGCACAAACAGAATTAATTATGGTGCAATAGATAAGCCTCGTTCACTTATTTTCTTTTTCCTTGAACATTTGGCATGGGGAGGGAGCTCTGAAGACGATTAGGGGCTGGGTATGTTATAAATGTTGCTATCAGTTTTTCTACAGTCTTTATTAGGCAAAACTCTTGACTATATTCTTGCTTGGCTGTTTAGTCAGATTTTTTTTCCTGGTGAAGATCTTGCAGTAAAGAGTTGTCTGATATTCATTAGTTTGTAACTCATTAGAGAAACATTTTGTTAGCTCTTTTTTTTTTTTAAATCCAAGTGACTGGCTTGTTATGAGAAATCTTCATTAGCAGCTAGAGCAGGGTATTTGAAGAGAAAAAGTCAGTGCAGGGAGAAGGCATACCTGCATTTGTTATCCCTTCAGAGGCTGTAGCAGAGATGCTGCAGCTCCCGAGGGAGGCAGTGCCGGGCTCTGTGACCGGGTGTGTGTCACCAGGGTTGCCTGGCAGCACCGAGCCCAGGCTCGATCCGTTTGCATGTGACCTCTAATTTCAGAGCACTGGTTGATTATTTATTTAGGAGCTGGCAGCAAAATGGCTTTGCCTCCAGGTGCTGGAGCCCCTGTCCTGCCTTGCTCAGTCCTTCTCTGGCTGTTCCCCATACACAGACTATGGGGAGCCCTTTCCTCCCTGATGTGGGGGGGGGGGGGCCCTGGCACTGCCCAGGCTCCAGGCTGCCCATCTCGTGTGGCACTGCTTTCAGTCAGTCCTCACGGTGGGATGTTTGGATTCTCCCAGAACTCTGGGCCACTCAGACTGGGATGACACGGCTTCCTGAGAGGAGCTGGGATCACCATGGCCATGGGAATGTAGGTCAGCACTCCCTGAAGAGGGAAAAAAGAGAGGAAAAGGCTCTGTTCATCTCTTCATTCCTGCATTCAGCCCAGGAAGACACAACCTATTAATTTCTATAATGACACTACAATTCAGGATGAGTTTTGAGTGTATTCTCTGCTTACTGTGATTTTTTAACTCCCTTGCAGAGGTTTCAGAGTATTTTTTCTGGAGACATACCCTTGACTCCAGTACCTGTTTGTCTGTGACTTGTAGTACTCCTCTTCTTCATCCATGGCAGTAAAGGTTTGTTTTCCGAGGCATATAGAAAGCTTTGGACACACACAGAGTTCATTTTTTGCCTTGTCCCCAAGGCAGCTGTTATTGTAGCTGTGTGTTTGTCAATATTTGGTCTAATAGATCATGGTTGGTTTCCAGTATCTCTTTCCCTGTGGCACAGGGCTGCAGCTCCCCATTCTCTCTTCTCTTCCCTCACCAGGCTTTCACACCTGGGATCACAAAACAGATGCAATTTGCAATTTGGGTTTCATGATGTTTGAATTCCTGCCCAAGCCTCTTTTTCTGGCTACCAAAGGTGTTTTGGTTCTATTCTAGAGGCATCCTCTAAAGAGGAAAATGGAAGTAGCGCTTAGTACCTGGAACACCAAATGGCAAACAACTAGGAGGCCAAACATCAAGGTTTTGGGGATTTTTAAAACATAGTGGAATTTTTTTTTCTGTAACAAAAGTTCAGTTCTCTCCCCCTAAAATATAGGAAGAGTCAAAACAATCATCACTGAACTACTTCCTGGAGAACTCTTATATTTTCTGGTTCCCCAGAGAGAAAATAAGGGGATATTTGAAACAAGAGACGTCTGCAAGCAGCCTGCAAGCTGAAGTATTTTGTATCAGTTCTCCCCCCAGATTTTTTACCTGGAAACTCCTTTTCATGGAGTATTTTACCTTATGTTTCTGATTCAGAGCTATTTCTTGTGTGAAGTTAAAGCCAAGCCTGTTCCAGGTTAGCCTCTGTCTTCCAGGACACGTGCACATCACCGACTTCAACATCGCCACAACGCTGACAAAGGACAGCCCTGTCACCACCATCGCTGGCACAAAGCCCTACATGGGTGAGAACCAATGGCAGTTACACGGTCTTGAATCACCATTTTGTGGGCTTGGGTGGACTGCTGTGGTGGGACACAGGTGAAGGCATTTTTGATTAGAGTTGGGACTCTTCTTCCTGATCCACATCAAAACATACACGGTTTGACGTGAGGAGCACCCTGGAGAGGGGATGCAGGGTGGGGAAAGGAGTCCCTCCCCAGAAATGCCTCAGTGCAGCTGGGGAATGTGCATGTCCCACTTCACCAGGGAGATGAGGAGATGCTTAGGCCACCTTATGGCTAGATTGAGTGAATGTGCTTATTCTGGAGCACATTTATTACGAATGGTAGGAAACTACTGTGTCAGTAAATGGAATTTGTTCCTTATGGGCTTTGGGGGCAGAGAAGCACAGAGAGTTTCATATGGAGAGGACTGTGGGGCTACTGGGTGTCCCAGGAGCATGGCAGCACAGGAAGGGCTTGGATCTGGTGTTCTGTGTTGCTCATTTCCACTTGGGATTTCAGCAAGGCAATTTCCCCCCCCCCCCCNTTTCACAGCACCTGAAATGTTTAGCTCCACAACACCCACCAGCTACTCCTTTGCCGTGGACTGGTGGTCACTGGGAGTCACTGCCTACGAGCTGCTCAGAACTCGGGTACGTGTGTGGGTCGTGCCTGCTCTGTCCTTGGACACACTGTGGGGAGGGTTAATGCTTTATAGCAGAAATGACACAGCCAAGCTGAATCAAGGCTTTAGGGGTTATTACAGCAGAGGAAGCAGAGATCACATATTCACCAGGGTTCTTGTGATCATGGCTAAGAGCTCAGAGAAGCTGCTGCAATACAGGACAGCATTTTGTGGCAGTTCCCTGCTGCAGCTCAGGGCCTCTGGGTTGGTATAAGTGGGGCAAGGCAAACAAGCAACAGCTTCTGAAGTTTGGGCTGCAATATCCTTTACTTGGAGCTTCCATCCTGGAAGGAAAAATAGAACTTGAAAAAAAACCCCAAACTTATTCCTGTTGTAACAAGACTGAGAAGTTGAAGCAAATGATGGGGAAAGCCCCATCCCTGCCTGTGTTGTCAGGGCTCTGCTGCAAACTTGGGCAAGGTTGGGAACCTTGTAGATAGACAAATACATCAGTGTTTTGAAAGTGTTGTGAAAAAAAGTGGGACAAAGTTTTAAAAATTACATTGTTCTAAACAAAACAATGTGATTTAAAGAGGAAGGTTTAAGATCTTGTGAGGCTCAGGAGCTTCTTTCAGTGTGAGTATGCAAAACATGGTTTTTAAAACCTCTATCATCGGTCTTTGCAGAACATGTTTTGATTAACAGATTTTTTCATTTGAATTTGTGTGTCTCAGTTGTGAGGGACCCGTTTAGCAGACATTGATGAGATGTGGTTGTCTGACCTGTTGGGTAACTGAACCAACGTACCCTCCGTAAACACCTTAATGTAATATTTGAGTTTTCCACCTATAATGCTAAATGAATGGCAGGACTGTGCACCACGTTGGTTTTTGACTCGATGACGCTGTGTCCAAAGGCAGGAGCAGAAATGCCATTTTGTGCCCACAGCGGATGGCAC
This sequence comes from Cyanoderma ruficeps, assembly GCA_008694505.1. Taxonomy (NCBI): domain Eukaryota; kingdom Metazoa; phylum Chordata; class Aves; order Passeriformes; family Timaliidae; genus Cyanoderma; species Cyanoderma ruficeps. The sequence goes on from VZDJ01000219.1 coordinate 15,400,180, forward strand.
AGCCGAGGCGAGGTGGGGCGCCCGGGCGGGCCGGCGCCGGGGGAGTGCACGGAGACCTTGAGGTCCATCTAGCGTCGGCACACGTCAAGCGCACGGCCCCGGTCTGATCCCACCTTTTGTAGCTACTGTCCCTTAAATGTACTTTTCACATCCTCCTGCCTTCTTCCCCCCACAATAAGGTGAAAATCCGTGAATCAAAACTTTCAAGATGGAAACACTCTGACATTTTAAGTCCTCTCTCCAGGTAAAGCAGCAGAATTGTTGTAGGTGGAAAATAAACCGGGAGGTGACTTCACCTGCGCTGTACACTGCATGTGTCACTGGCTGTACACTGCATGTTGATGCAGGAGGAGCCCCTGGTGCTCCACTGCACCGTGTGCTCCTCTGCAGTGGCTCACCTGTCCCAGTGACGTAACTACAGAGCAGAAGGGACTGTCACCCTGTGTCCTGATGCCCACCTGAGGCTGGTGACCCTTCCTGGGAAATCCTTTTCTGAGCTGATTTTATTGTTGGGGACATTTGTCTCCTTTTCCCTGGAATTGTCCCCAACATGAGTGAAGAACATTTTACAGGGAGTATCAGGAGTGCTCTAACCACAGCACTATGCGTCATAGACTAGTAAGATAAAAGCACTGAAAAGACCAAGCAAATTCCTACTGGCTGATATCTCTGAGTTCTGGGGTTTGCTCCTGCCTGTCCTGCTGTTAAATGCCCAGTTATTAGCATAGTTCTTGCTGACATTTTGTTTTTTCAACTGAGCCATGGTCACACATGGAGAGATGTCCCATAGGAGGCTGGACAGTGAGACTGTGTGAAGCTTCTGTGCGCTAACCAGACTTCCCAAGGAGTCTGAAAAGCAGATAAATTCAAGTGCTTGTCTTGTGGTGCTTCCCACAGAGGCCATATCACATTCGGGCCAACACTTCCACAAATGAAATCGCCCACGTGTTCAAGACAGCCACGGTGATGTACCCGGCCGCGTGGTCCCCAGACATGGTGGCACTGATCAGGAAGGTGAGGAGGCTGAGGAGTGCCCAGGGCTCCTGCCATTCTGCACTGCACAGTGGGAAGCCTTTGCAAATAGTGTCCAGGCCAGTGACTTTGAGAGCACACTGTGTGCTAAATGTCAGCTGCAGGAAGGTGACGGCAGAGAGCTGCATCCTGGCAGTGGTGACAGCTGCTGCTGCACCTTCTGTAAGGACATGGCAGCCTTGGCTTCCAGAGCTTCCTCTATAACTTTGAAATCTGGAATTAACTGTCTTAGAAGTTGATATTGATACATATGTCAATAAACTTAGCCCAAAAATTGCATATTTTTAATAGTCAAGAAACACTTTTTCCCAGTAATGGAAACATTTGCAAGAAGTGCTGACACTGTTGTAATCCTTTATGCACCACTGAAATTTTTTTTCAAGAAAGCTGTTATAAAAATTGCTTCAAAATCATTACTGGAATGATTTTGGAGCTGAAATCCCATTTGAAATGAAGCCATAGGTTCAATAAACAAGACTGTAGCTTAACAGTGGCAGCGAAGCTGAGCACTTACCCCCTGCATGGTAGCACTGGCAGCAAATTTTAGGGAAGTATGTTAATAGTTTTATGATTTCAAATAAGTGTGGGCAATGAAGTAGTACTTAATGTAGCTTTCAACTGTTTTTTGTTCCAAATAATACATATATGTATTCTGTCATTTCTGATGAAATAGATGATGAAACATTTTAATGAAAAGAGGCTGTCAATTCTTTGCTGAGACAGAATCATGGTGTATTTTCCTGGAAGAATATTGCAGAATATCTCCATTTGCTGAAAATTCAGTGAGGCTAGTATGTCTTTAAACCTAACAGTAATACAGGAATATTTGCTGCAGATGTCCTATGTGTTGCTATGCTGACAGTTATTTCCTGGACCACAGCAGGCCATGGAGGCTGCCTTGTGAATAAATAATACAATGTCACAATTATTTAAATTTCCCAGGGCTCCTTTGCATCTGGTTTAACAGCAATCTGTATTGTATATGAAGCCAACTGCGACTCCTTCCTGGCTCAGCCGTCCCCTGTGGGTTTCTCTATTTACTACGGGCCCAGGCATCAGGCTGAGCCCTGCAGAGGGAGCTGGGGACAGAGCTGGTCACTGGCTGTCTGCCTGTGCCCTCCCCAAAGGGTTTGTATCATCTGGTTTTCCTGCTGAATTTTAGGAGTGTGTGGTGTCAGGAGTTCATGCAATGTATAATCATTGAACAGAGACAACTTCAGCCCTTTCCTTCCACACAAGTAATCCCTACAGCAATATTAAAAAAATATGAAAATAAGCAGTGTGAAGGCATGCTTTCACACTGGAATAAAAATATTACTTTAGTAGAGCGAGAAAGGAGGATGTTTTACTGATACAGTATTAAAAGCAGAACACAAATGCCTGAGTGGAACTCCCCATTACAAACAAATCCATATTTTCAACATTGGACAAAATGTTTAATGCCACTGTACTGCCTCATTGTCTGCTCCTACAATTGGGATAAAAGCAATTGGCAAAAATGGGAATAAACAGAGGCAGAGCTTGTGAGCCTGTCACATACCCTGGTGAAGGGCCTCTGAGCCAGAGCAGGAGAGGCACTGGTCCAAATGTCAGCACTGATGTGGTGTCTCTGCTCCACAGAAGGTGTGCCCTGTGGGGAAGGTCTCATCTCTCCCCTTTAACTCTTGCAGTTGCTTGAGCTGAACCCTGAGAAACGTTTTTCTCAGCTGAAGGACATCCAGGCCTTCCCATATCTGTCTGATGTGAGCTGGGATGCTGTTCTCCAGAAAAGAATAATGCCAGAATTCATTCCCATGGTAAGGCCATTTGAGTTTAAAGGTTCTTCACACTCAGCACCGGGACATGGAATGTTTTGACAAATTTCCACTGAAGCATCAGGTGTCACAAGGGGAAAAGAGAGACCAGGGCAGAGCTGTCTCTTCCCTGTGTGTAGCAAAGAGTAATGGAGGGAGACTACAGTGTGGGTGACCCAAAACTGGTCTGCTATGTTTGTAATGTTCCCAGAATTTCTGGGTGCAGAACTGGTGTTACAGCCCACTGGGCTGTGCATCTGTGTGGGATGGACAGTGCCTGTGAGCCCTCTCATGCTGACCCATGCTCTGAGCCCTGCTGCTCCCCATGTCCAAAAACCCAGTGCACCAGGATGGGCTGAGCTGCAGCCTGGACATCACCCACCATCTTACTGAATTGTTTTCTCCTCTTTTAATGCCTCCCCCAGCAAGCTCATTGTTTACAGTAAATAGCACATACACTAGATTAGTGTTTCTGTGCCTTTTTAAATTGCATTGAAAGAGCACGCAAGTAACATAACCCTTATGGAGAATAGTCTACTCCAACTAGTTTTCAGCAGAAGTTGGGCTAAACTATGAATATTTGTTAATTGTATGTCTGCCCTTCTTCCTGGGTTTCTTTGTGGTGCATCCAAATCTGTGTTGCTTGAAGACCAGTTCTGCTGGGATGTTGTGCTATTCTCAAAAAGGCACAACCCAGCCAGGACACTGTCCTCACCCTCATTGCCACTCCAAAGCAGCCAAAGGGCAGAGTAGAAGCAGGAGCAAAAAAGGAGCCACTGTAACACCTTGAATATGGCCCCTAGCTGAAGGTACTGATAAAGTATAATCAGGAGTATAGCCAGTGCTCTTGGCATGTGCAATTATAATTAGTGCATTTTTTTTTTACCAAATTCAGCTCCCAGATGCAGCCCAGATTATAAGAGACTGCTTAAGACAGGCTTTGATCACTTAAGGGCACCTCTCTCCCCTCCAGAAAGGCAGACTAAACTGTGACCCAACCTTTGAACTGGAAGAAATGATCCTGGAATCCAAACCTCTTCACAAAAAAAAAAAGCGCTTGGCTAAGAAGGAGAAAGACACGAGCAAAAGCAATTCATCCCAGGTGAGAGCAAGCACGTACAGGCATGTGATCAAGGAGGTCTTTCATTTTTCAATGATTGCCATCTAGCAAGACCACACCAAACTTAACATAATTTTTTTCCCTTGCGACCAACTTTGTTCCTAAAACAGTTCCCCATCTTCCCTGTGGTGAAAGGCAGAATGTGTATGCACTGATTTACTGCAAGGAGACCCTTAATGCCATTCTCCCCACTGCAGGGCTAAAGATGCTCTGTGCCTAAACATATTGCCATGTCTCATCAAAACTGTCTTTGCACTGATTTTCTGTGGCAGCTGTGAATTTATTCCCTCTTTTATTTTTCCATTCCAACGTGAAAGGCCGGCCACCTCCAGAAGCACCTGGAAATGCTCCAGAGGGACTTCATTGTTTTCAACAGAGAAAAGTAAGTTTCAATCCAGGGGCAGCAGAAGAGGCATTGGCCCTTGCCAAAGCCTTTGACAGTTTTCGGGGGCCCAGGGCTGGGAGGGGTGACGGGGAGGGGGCTGTGGGGGTCCTGTTTTGGAGGAGCTTGGGGCTCTCAGGGCTGGGGAAACTGTGGAGTGAGTGGCAGCTCATGCCAGGCAGTGGGAAGCTCCAGGGCAGCTGTGCCTCTGTGGGGTCTTGGCACTGCCTGGGCTTTCCCTCACAGCTCAATCATCCTTTTCTATCCCCAAGGGTAAGGCCCCACCATGACACCATCCAGGAGACTATCACAAAAAGTGGAGGCCCACACAGGAAGGACAATCAGAACAACAACCTCTGAGAAGAGCTCAGCCCCTGCAGGGGACCTCCTCATGGGGCTGGGGCTCACCCACCCAAGCACCTTCACAACATCAGGCCATGGACTTGTCCTCTGCTGCTGGGACCCTGCCAGTAGCCCAGGGCACAGAGGAGAGCTGGGGCACCCACTCCCTCAGCTTCCCACCCCACAGCTGGAGGGTCGCGAGCATGGGGCAAGAGGCTGTGGGCCCTGCCTTGCAATTGGCCACAGCTGGTTAGACTCAGATCCTGTTATGTTGCCTTTCCTGGAGGCAGGAAAGGGATCACAAGACAACGGATAAGACAGTGTGCACCATTTTGTCTTGGCTGGCAGGTGGCACAGCCCTTGGTGTCACCATGCAGGCAAACTTCTGCAGTGCTGAGAGGCTGAGCTGCGCTGGGCTGAGAGGTGCCCACAGCTGTGCCACGCCTCAGGGCTCTGCAGAGGTTGGCATTCCCGCATGGATGGGCTCATGGCTGGCTGCCCCAGGAGGAAGAGGTGGCTCCAAGGTGCAGGGTCTTCACCAGTGCATTGTGACAAAAATGGCCTTTGCTTACAGACAGTTCCTGCAAACGTGAGGATGAGCACAGGAGGCTGGAGATGAGCTCCTTCCTTAGCTGGGAGGAGGCAGCAAAGGTTTCCTGCCCGTTTAGCACTCTCTCCATGTACCCAGCAGGTATATGGTGGGTGGTCAGTGTGCAGACAGATGTGGACACCAAGTGGTAACAACCAGGTGCTGGTGAATTCAGATGCTTTACCAGTCTAGCCTGAAAAATACATTCATCATCACATTAAGCTGCTGCAGCTCACTGACTCTGATAGGGTTTGGCTTCCAAAACCAGAGGGGAATTTCAATGTGCATTTTGAATCTCTCTACCACTGAAACCACATTTGATTTAAACAGGGACTGTTTTCAGGAGCAACCGCACTGCTGGTGTGGTCTTGCCAAGACTGAGATTGGCCAAAGCATTGCAACTGCAGTAATGCTGGGAATGATGCTATTATTTAAATGCTTTGACAGGCCTGAGGTTTCACCTCCTTATTTGACATTTTTCCCATTCTTAGCAATGTAGTGAATGCGCGATGAACTCTTTGCCTCCCATTAACCCATGTGTCTCTGCAGCGGCTTGCAGCAGGCATCCCAGCATCGAGCAGTGCAGTTCGTGCCTAAAAACAAATTAAGTTTGGCGTCTTCCGCGTTCTGGCCCTCCTGCAGTGGCGTGGGTGGTGTCCCAGCTGGCTGCCAGCCCCGCCGGGTGCGGGGTGAGGGGAGGGCTGCCGGCCCCGAGGCCGCAGCGGTGGCTGTGCCGCTGCCCCGCACTCCCCGCTCCGTCTCCTGCAGTCTCACCACCTCGCCGTGCCTGTGGAAACAGCCACCGGGAAAGGCCACCCTGTTCCGCCCAGGGAGCTGTAAAGCTGGAGCGGAATTAGTTCATCAGTAAGTGGGTATCAGAGTCCTCAATGAGCATCATTGTCACGGAAGTCACCTTTTCCTGCTTAGTCACAACACGGCTTTCCCTGCTCCATCAGAAGGTGCCCCAATTAATGTCGCAGTGTGCTTGCTCTCCCCCAGCCATGCTGGCTTTCAAGCAATAGGACTTCGGAGTGGGGTGGGGACTCCATGTGTCCCTGCCTTTGACCCATCATTCCCAGGAAGGCTATCCAAAGCGCCTCCAGCGTTCTCCACTGATCCTCTGCTCTCTGCCCAGTCGTACAGCAGGTCTGGTGCCAGGCACTGTCAGGCGGGACGGTGCTGACAGCTGTCCCTGTCTCCTGCCCAGCACATCGCTATCGCTGCCTTGCTCTGGTGCAAGTAGAGCTTCATATACAGTAAGTGTATTTATCTGGAATCCCAGCTCTGCTCCTCATTAGGGAAAAATCTGCTGGTGCAGAAACACCTCTCCACTCCCTGGTCAGAAAAGCCCCAAAACAACTGAAATACTTAAATGGTAAGAACATTGCATATTTAAAAATTCCCCAAAGATTTCTACAACCATCTCTCTATTCCCCTCTTCCTCTGTACACAGAGGCACAGTCTCAGCTTAATCTCTACCAGGCAACAAAAAAAAGCCTTAATTACTTGATGGAAGAACTTTACAAAGCTTGTAAGCACAGCCTTCCCCACCCCAACACAACTATTCTGGCCTGGCCCCTTAAGGACTGCAGCAGGGACAACTTGTCCTGCCCGAGTTGCAGGCATGTAAAAATAAGTGTTTCAACGTCAAATACTAAAGGGGGGGGGGGGGGGGGGGGGGG
>VZDJ01000219.1:15407130-15430995 GCA_008694505.1 Cyanoderma ruficeps
GGCAGGGGGAGTGTATTTGTTTAGAATAGCTGAAACTGACAATTTTTGTAATCTTTAAAAAATTATCACTTTTTGTTGCATGCTTTGCAAGCTTTAAAGGACAGTCCCTCTCAGTCTAATAGACAATGCCTGATGGAAGGGGAGAATTTCACTGACAGGAATCAACAGAGAACAGCCTCCAAGCCTGTCCAGCCAGCATGACCCCAAAGCCGTGCCCAGGCAGTGCCATGTGGAGCCAGTCCCTGTCAACACACAGACGACAGGCACAGCTCTTGCCGGGCAGTCACAGCCCATGGTGGCCAGGCCAGGCTCAGACAGAGCCTGCATGGACAAACTGAGCAGGCTTTTACAAATACTTGCTGTTCTGCCAATACCTTTACCTCTGCCTGAGAAGTATACCAACGCTCTGAGACTTGTAGCAGTGAGCACTGCATCGTGCTGCCCTGAACAGCCTGTAGCTGCAGCCCCCTCCAGCCCCAACACCACCCAAACCCCTCTGCTGCCCCAGCCCAGTTCCCTGTGGGTGCAGCTGGGCACTGCTTCTGCCAAGTGGCAACGACCTGAGGAAGAGAAGAGCCAGCCAACAATGTGAATTGTTTGAAGGAACAACTTTTTTTTTTAATAAAGTGTACAAAGTAGTAAAACTCCTTACACAAGGTGCTGTGACAGCTGTTACAGAGATGATTTGAGCTCCCCCATAGGCCTCGTGATGAAACGTCAGAGCACTGGGTGGAGATGAATGTGACAGACCCACCTGTCCCTACGAGCTCAGTGCACCTGCCCTCCCCATCTGACATTCTGCCTCCGGCCAGACCCTGCCCCTCACCTGCCTGGCCGGGTCGCTCTGTGGGCCATTCCCACTGTCCCACACCACGGCATCCCACACACGTTCAACACCAATAACATTGAACCGAGCAACCTGTCCGAGCAGCATGCATACAGAGAGGAAGAGCAAAACACAACCCAACCAAACTCACAACAGTAACAACAACAGAACTTTAAGGCTATGCAAAAACAAAATGAAGCAACATCTTTAAAGCTAGGTAGCAAGTAGCATTTGTGAAACATAAGGCTTGAGGCTTATTGATTCTTCAGAACAGGTCTACTTCTTTTCATTCTTCAACACCAATGTACCATTTTTCTTCCTTTGCTTGAACAGGGATTTTGTTTCCTCCTCAGCCGGGCCATTTAGCTCAGGGAGGTGATGTTGGAGCGGCCTCCCGGGGGTGCGACAATGCGCTTGCTTGCTGAGCGCATGCCTTCATCAACCTGGGTGCCTGGGACAGGACGAGAAAGTACAAAGGGAATGCGGAAAGCAAAAAGTTAAGAGCATCTTCTTCACAGGACTGAGCAGTCAGGCAGGCTGCAGTCTTGCCACGGCCCTCCAGAGGCTATCCACTGCAACCTGCTCCCTCTCCAACTCCAGTAGCAAACCTGAGCGCTGCAGTGGCTTGAAAGTCTCTGCAGATGCTTTGTGAACAGACCCACACAGCAAGAACAGCTGTGTGGGATGCTGTGCTGGCCTCCATGGCCATGGGGGTCTCCACAGTGCCTGGCTTCTACTGCAAGGTGAAGCTCCAGCCATGTCCTTTAAGGGACACACAGGATCTTGCCCTACCGTGATCCACTCTTGTGCCTACCTTGCTGCAGGCCACCTCTAACTGTCCCCTGCCCCAGGCCAGGGACAGGGACACATGGCCTGTGGCTCTGCCCCCTCCTAGCCCAGTTAGCACATGTGTTTACCTGACAGGCTGAATCCAGACTGATGGAGATTCCTGACAGGCGGTGTCTGACGTGTGGGGGATCCCCTGGTTGACCCCGCAGGGGTGCCCCCCTTGGGGGTGGTGGTCAGGTCAAACACAGGTCCATCATACAAGCCCCGGGGCACAGCATGCATCTCTGCCATCTGTCACCAGAGAGAAGAGGGCAGTGACATTTCTCTGAGCCCAGGGAACATCGTGCTCCAGCCATCCCCCAGCTCCTCAGTGCCCCTGCAGAAGGATCTCACACTGCTATGTACCGTAAGTCCTGCAGCACTGAAGCCTGGCACAGCCCCACTGCCCTGTAAGGTGTGCAGAGCTAGGGCAACAGCCTATCACACAGATGGGGTTTATGCTGCACAAATGGGGGAGAAGAAGGTGATTTGGGCCAATCCCTTAATTTTAAACAGCATTTCCCTCCAGACTCCTGCTGCAGCAGGACAGGATGAGGAGAGACATTATTACTGCTAACCCTGAGGAGCATCTGCCTCCACCATGGCATACCATTAACACAAAGGGCTCCCTATCCAAGCCTCAGCTATTTTGTACATTCAAAATACACCAGCCATTTGCTGCACTGCTTACAGGGTCCAGCAAGAACAGCAAAGCAAAACCAACCAGTTATTAAGGGCAATATGGGCTAACAGTATCCCAGCTCTGTCTCCTGGAATACCCATCTCCTCACCTTCCTCCTGGCTTTGATGCGCTTGTAGACGTAGTCAGGGAAAGGGCTGCTGGGCAGGAATCGTCCAGTCCCCTGGGTCACATGAAGGTTGCCATCCTCCAGCATGATCTTCCCCTGGCATATGACAACCACCGGGGCCCCACGCAGCTCCATCCCCTCAAAGATGTTGTATTCAGCCACCTGCAGCAACCCCCAGATGATGGTCAGAAGGGACAAGAGCACTGCCTGCCCATTCAGGGTGGGTCAGTCCCTACATCTCACTGCTGGAGTCCCTAATGCAGGCAGAAGACACCTCTAACAGCCTTGCCCGCTCAGAGACCCTCCAGCATTCACACAGATGAGCAGAGGACTTACAGATTGGTGGGTTTTTGCTGTGATGATCTTTACTGCATCAGGATCCCATATAACCAGATCGCTGTCAGAGCCCACTGCTATTCTCCCTTTTCGTGGATACAGGTTGAAGATTTTGGCAGCATTAGTGCTCGTCACAGCCACAAACTGGTTTTCATCCATCTTTCCAGTGGCCTGCTCACACACAAAGAGAACTAAGTGCTTCTATGGGGAAAGGGTGAGTAAGAGCCCTGGGAAGCACCATCCTCACTCCCACACAAGGTGCCGGCTGGCAGAGCCCAAGCTTATGAGGCTGATCTAACTGGTGCCAGACAGACCAAGAACTGGGGACACAGTTACAGCTTCTGGATGTTCACCCCAAGCCTGCAACAACCACCTCTCCTGCTCCAGCTTAATTTGACTCTCAAAGCCAGAGAGGGAACAAGCTGAGTGCCCAGCTCTGTGGAGCAGCAGCATGGATGTGTGAGATGGCAACCACCTCTGCCCACTCCTCCCTTCCCTGGTGGGACTCACCACTGCCTTGTCCCAGATGACAGACATTCGTTCCTCTATGCCATTGGTTCCTTCTGGGATCGCTGTGAAGTTGTCTTTTCCAATGGCTTTCTGCGCGGTGCTGAAGGTACAGTGAGCACTTCCCGACACCTGCAGATCACCACTGAAGAGGGGTGGAACAAACCCACTGTCAGTTTTGCAGTCAGACAGCAACAGAGATGTGAGGGATATGGATTTCCTCTGGCCCTCCTGGCAGCCCCCAGTTCAGATTTTTTACTCTGCACCCTCATTTCCACAGTCCCTCAGCCTGAAGACTTCCACCTGACCCAGGCCCTGGGGCAGCTGTGTCACATGGGGGCAAGAGACCTCTGCCACGGTGTGCTACCCACCTGAGCATGGACAGCATCCTGTACAAAAGGAAAATCAACAGCTCAGCTCCTAGGGAACAGGTGGTCTTTGTGTCAGGCCAGAAGATGTCCTTTCATATCGCACTCAATTTCTGGCAGTTTTCAGGTCTGCTTGAGAGACCTCTTCTGTCACAAAGGCAGAAGAGGCCTCTCTTCTCCAGGACTGTCCCCAGTCCCACAGGCCAGCCTTGCATTGTGCGCTGCCAGCTCCTGCATGCTGAGGACTAGCACAGTCCTCCTCCACCCCATGAAAGCCTGCTGCACTGGGATGGAGGGAGTTGGGGATGCCCAGAAATACTTCACTGAGGCCTCTTCACCCTATGCCCAAAGGGGTACCTGGATGAATGAGATGCCCTGACCCATCCTGCTCCTAGGAAAGAGGAAGAGCTAGCGAGCTGCCCACAGGATGCCATGACAGGGCCATGAACAAGTAGCATCCTCAGCTGCTGCACTGGCCTTGCCAGTGAGAGGATGGAGTGTAACTGTGAAAGCAAATTGCTGAAGTGCTTTTCTTGTTTGTCTTTGTTTTCAACAAATCCTTTCTTTACCCCCTTGCCTTCAGGATGAAAAAACAACCTGCCATCTCAGCCAGATGTGCAGGAGCTGCTCCTGAAGGTCTTCTGCACTCTGCAAGCTCTGCTACTGCTCACTTGTACAGGCGTGTGAATATATCTGCTTTGTTATATTTGACTGAGGTCCCCATCAGCTTGTGAAACCGGCAACACTCCCTGTTTTGGTGCAGCATCCTGCATCATCCCAATCCAGGCAGCCATTCCCCACTTCTCCAGCTCAGTGAATCGTTCTGTTGACAAGTCTGTTTTAGCTTGTCCTCATTTCTTTGTCGTCTTCAGGGTATTTAAAATGGTTCGTGACTACTGGTATTTTTTCTTATTAGTGATGTTAAGCTTGGTGTTCTCCCTCCACTCTCAAGGATAAACCAACATGGCTTGGAGTCAGAGCCATTTCACTGCCCAGTTCATTACATACCTATAGTGAAATGGTTCAGGGTGGACAAACCTCTTTCTTTCCTATCCAGAGTCCACTTTCCCCTAGCAGTACCCCGGCAGAGCTGCCACTCACCTGGCCAAGAGGGAGTTAATGTAGTCAGGAGTGGTTGGGTCTGGGCTCAGTGGCGGAGAGACCACAAATGCCGCAGCCTTGGCCCAGTTCTTGCTCCAGTAGTGTGTTCCATCAGTCCCCAGACTGGCCGTGATGGGCTCGCCAAACACCACAATGCCTGGAGAGGGGCACAGAAAGAACAGTGTTTCGGTGGAGCCTAGTGGCCTTCTCTGCTCCACAGCACTACCAACAGCCTGCCATGTCCTGAGAATACCCAGGCCCATGCCACCACCATAGGGTCCTCCTGCTCAAGGGCACAAATCCTTGTGCACCAGAACCCCCCTTCCCACCTCCTGAGGCAGGGGCAGGGCCCACTGAACAGAGCTGTGCACATGCCCACACTTGTGGGGCATCCCTGTGCTGCAGCACCACTGACAAATGGAGCTCCCAGCCACCTGAAAAGGCACCCAAGCACCTCCAAAGGGGCCAGCACTTCAAAGGGAGGCCAGAGCTACGTATCTTCATTGAGCCCTTCATTGAACAAATATCTTCACTGAGCCCTTCACAGCTGCAGACAAACTGCAGTGTTTAAAGCATTGCTCCTAGCTGTGCCTCACATATTGATGTTACTGATTGACAACAAGAGGTGGTTCCACATGTCCTACTGCAGTGTCACCCTGCCCTCCACCAGTCAGGCAAACTCCTAAGTTAACTGCCTCCCAGCAGAAGGGGAAGCACTGGACAGCACTTGAAGCACAGTGCTGATCTTGGCAAAACAACCACAAGGACATGAGGACCACATAATCCAGCATCCTGGTGGCAGAAGCAGGGCTGAGTGCAGCACCAGCTACCACTCACCTTTTTTTCTGGCTTGTGAGATGAGGTCAGCAGCACTTTTGCTCATCACTTTAGTCACGTAGAGAGGACAGTTGGTCTGGCTGGCAATAGTGATGGCCCGGAAGACAGCTTCTGCTTCCAGCTGGAAGAGAGGATGGCACACAGCTACAGAGCAGCACTGGCTGGGCAGGGAGGAGCCCCTGTTACTCTCAGTGCACCACTAATTGCTGTGGACACCCTGTGCCCTCACTTTTACCCTTGACTACCCCAGAGCAGTTTAATCAGGGAGACCTGAAGAAGGAAGCTTCCATCTCCCCAGGGCCTGGCCCAAAGGCAGGCTACAGTAACACAGTGCCTGGCACAGGAGCACAGCCTGAACCCTGCTTGGGGGCCGGCAGAGCCGCATTTGCTGTTTTTTGCACTGCCTGGTTTCAGCCCTCCAGAGAGACCAAGGAGCCCAGGGACTGCTGCCCAGCCTGTCAGCACAGCCTGCAGGCTGATGCCAGGCAGCAGGAAGGTCCATGCTTCCGTAGCACTCCCCTGCTCCAGGCTGTCCCATGGCTGCAGCAGGTTTAACCACATGTCCCCTGCAACCCCCATGGCAGGGTGCAGGGGACTGCAGACTGGCAGGCTGCTTGTCACTGAGGCCTGGCCATCCTGCAGTGCAACTCCTGCTTGTCCCAGTCTGCTGACAGCCGCCCCATCTCACTGTCCTGTTGTTAGTGGAAGGTAGATTTTCCACCAGGAGGGATATCTTTGGACTATTACATCAGCCTGTGTTCAGCCTGAGCGCAACCCCAGAGTTCTCCAACTGTTTGCTCTACAATTTGGCTTGAGAAAGTTCAAAACAGAAGCCTTAAAAAGACACAGTGATCCAGCCCTCAGAGCAATGCCTGGGACCATGCCAGCCAAAATGTCCCAGGGCAGAGAAGCAGAGCACTGCATCCAGACACACATGCACTCTTACACCTCTCAAACTTCTGCAGATCTATTTACTGTACGGTGAAAAGAGGTTTTTCTCTTCTTAAGGACTCTTTAAATAGAAATTTAAGCAAGAAGCCATTTTTTACCACCATACTTATGGGCTGTAGTAGTTGATGGGGTTTAACATGTGGACAGGAGCAAGCAGCCATTACTGAATACCCCCCACAGCAGGTTACAATCTGGAGCAGCATTATCCTGCCCTACCAAGCCACCACCATCACCTGATAGAAGAATATGTCTTTAACCCTCACTGAGGCCCCTCCAGGACAGAGAAGACCCAAGGAGCCACAGACCACTCTACTAATGCTTTGCCATCTGCCTTCAGGCTTTGGGGGGCAGCAGGGTCATTTGTGCTCCACCTAACATTTTCCCAGGTAGAATATGCCCTGGAAGAAGGACACTGTTTATTTTCAAAGTCAATGAGATCCAGATTTGGCTGAACATGCAATATCTACAGCCTTGCACTGTTCTCACTTGCCTTATACTTTAATGGCATTTCAAGATCAAACACTTAACAATGTTTTATTGGCTTTGGATGAGATCTGCACTGCTTATGGTAATAGGACAGTTCTCAAATCTGGGCACAACCACAGCATCCCATCATTGCACCTTAGCTTGCCAACTAGTGGCAACAGGTTAGAGTCAAAAATAAGAGGGACTCTGAGCCACTGTGTTTGACACTGAGACTCTTCCCTGTACAGGAAAATGCTTTACACTCTTGTATTTCAAGGAGAGTAAGTACTATTATTACACTAGGCCATTTATGTTGTTACTAGCCCAAATACAGCCAACTTCCTACACTTTTGATTTAAGACAACTGGTTTTATTTCAGCAGGCCTTGAAGTACAAATCTGTCCCTGTGCTTCCCCACTCGACTTTGGTATTGTACCAAATTCCTTCTGTTTTCTTCTTTCGCATGCTGTGGGAAGTCAAAGCACCTCTCAGCAGGGAGTTACGTGAAGGAAACCTATCTAAAATTAGACTCAACTCATTTTAATGGACCAAACAGCAAAATCCCTGCAAGCTAAAATTAGAAATAATCTCATTAGTGTTCTGACAATGATTTGTAACAAGGGAATTCCCCTTCTCTTTCCCTCCCACTCCTTCTACCAGTGGCTTCGTCCATCTGACTCTGAAACACGCTTTAGAGACTAAGCAGACACAAAGCAGGAAGAGGCTGGAATCTGTCAGCACTTAGACGTGAACAGTGAATTCTCAGAGAAACTAAAACTTGTCATTAGATTCTTCTTAGGCCTCTCACACCTTTGGAGTCGCTGATATAAGACAAATGCCCCCAGTGCAAACTAAATGACTGCTACAGCCATATAGACACTTTGGTTGATTGATTCCTCTCTGTGAGACTCAGAACAAGGGCTTCTGTCTCTGCTGGGCAACACAAGCAAGACTGAGAAATGTCTGTCACAAACATACACCCCGCTCTTTCCTGGGCTGATGAGGAAAAAGACAGCAGTGCCTGTATAAATGAATATCCCTGGATGTACACACACTCTCCCCTGACCTGATGCTTACCTGGCCCCACTAAACACACTGAGCCCTAATGTGACTGGGAAAACTCTTCAGCCAAGTAAGGCTGAACTGTCCTCTGCATCTTACCTCCTCAGGTCTACTCAGCACGTGGCCTTCAGGGCCTGTTATGCCCATCTCCAACATCCTGGCTTGTTCCTAGGACATCAAAAGAACAGAGGGATATTACAGGACTGAAACTGGAGCTAATGGTCCACACCAAATCTGCCTGATACAGATTTTCAGTTCTTCCATGCCAGAAGTAGTTAGTTACCTGTGCAATTATATCCCCGTTTTCTGCATGAACTTGAGCTATGGCACCCAGCTCTGCCAGGCAGCTGAATATCTCATACAGCTAAAAGAGAGACAAAGAATGATTACTGAGCAGGCTGCCCATGGTGCTGGCACCCCTCATGGCCCTTCCACCCATGGCCCTGGCAGCAGCAGGACCCAGTGCAGCCATGCCAGGCAGTGCTCTGGCCGTGCAGGGACCAACTCTCTAAGGATGCAGTCACCAGCAGATGCTCTTGGTGATCTCCACACTAGACCTGTGCCTCTGCCTGCAGCACAGGAGCCCAGCCAGCCCACAGCACAGCCTGGGGCATCGCTGCACAGGCAGCCAGGGTGGAGAAGAGGAGCAGCAAGGCCTGGCCAGGGGCAGCAGCCACCAGCCACCTTATGAGCTGTCCCATGCCCACCATGGCTGTCACCCCCCACTGCTCCTTGAATCAACACAACCATGGCAGTGCAGGCAGTCTCACCTCAGTGTTGGACATCTGGTACAAATCCTTGTAGGCCATGTACACCATGAAGGAGTTAACACCTGGGGCAGGGCAGAGAAGAGAGAGAGGTGAGCTGGGTAGGTTAGGTTGCTTGCTCTGGCCACCCTTCCCACCAGCTGCCCTGTGGGGCACAGCTCCTGCTGGCAGCTGTGCAAGACCTCACAGGCACCTGACAGCGCAGCCACCTCTTGCCCTCCCTGGCCAAGGACAGGGCTGGCCAAGGCCAGGCAGGGAGTGGCAGGCAACGAACCTTTCTCTTGGACCATGGTGTGCAGCTCCTGCCTGATGTGGTCACTCCAGCGGGGGATGTCCACGTGCAATGCATAGTCACAGCAGGCCTTGCCATCGGCCCACTCCCGCCACCGCTCCAGCGCCTCGGCCAGGCTGGACTCGGGCTCTGGCACCACGTGATCCACTGCAGGGGCACAGCAGAGCAGCGCCTGGGCAGGGGCCTCCCAGCCAGGCCATTCCACCGCCTGGCAGCTCCACCACCCCAGCCTAGTCTCTTCAACAGCTTCAGGGCAGCTCCCAAGAGGATCCTGTCACCTTCACAACATGCCTTGGCTCCTCAAATGCATTTATTGGCAGGGAAGTGCACAGAGCCTTTGCTTAATGGCCTCTGACAAGGGACCAGGGGTTTTAGATGCTTCTGCTGAGAAACTGGCTGGAAGCTGAAGAGCCTTGTCTTTCCCCCATCCCCACTCCCACCCCATTAGCACACAGCCTCCTCCCACACTGCAACACTAATGCACTTTTTATTGCCCAGCATGGAATCTCCACACCTTGCCACAGACCAATTTGCAAAACATATTTTTTGGCACAACGGAAGGAAAAATGGTGGGGGGAGAACAAGGAACCCAGCCCTTTATTGGAAGGATCAACACTTGCTCCTGCA
The DNA here is from genome assembly GCA_008694505.1 of Cyanoderma ruficeps. Classification (NCBI taxonomy): domain Eukaryota; kingdom Metazoa; phylum Chordata; class Aves; order Passeriformes; family Timaliidae; genus Cyanoderma; species Cyanoderma ruficeps. Next base: position 15,416,907 of record VZDJ01000219.1, read on the forward strand.
TCCCAAGAAACCCTGCAGTGCACACAGCTGTAATCACTGCACAGGACAACACCTGTACCTCAAACCAGTGTACAGCAATAGCATCCTCCAGGGAAGGACCTCAGAATGCCCTTTCCTTTTTCGTTAGCACTGCTTATTTTCAAGCAGTGTAGGATGCCAACACACCACTTTAATCCTCTCCTTCTGTCTCCTCAAAGCCATTTGAGCATGATGCTGCCCTACTGTTAATTTAACAGAGGAGTTACGCCATTGTTCCTTTTGAGGGTCCCAGGGGAAACAGTGGCTGCAGAAAAGCACTGCAGAACACAGGATCTCCAAGAGCAAGGGGTTCTACATCTCCTGTCCTATCACTTGATCATTACTAAGGATCCAAAGATTCATGGCAATCCTTACTCTCTAGACTGCATTGATACTCTCTAGACTGCATTGACAGAGATTGCAGAAAATACAAACACACTATCATGGACTTAGAAAACATAGAAGACTGAGAAAAGCACAGAAAAAAGAAAGAAATGGGTGATCTTGAAGGAGTGGTGAGTGCTGTCATGCACAGGCCATGCCTGTGGCACTTACTAATCATGGTGGTTCCACCAGCCAGAGCTGCCTTTGTTCCTTGGAAGAAATCATCCACAGCGGTCATTCCCTTGTATGGCATCTGCAGGCGAGTGTGGACATCAATTCCTCCAGGGATTACCATCTTCCCATTGGCTTCTATGGTTTTGACCCCTCCAGGAACAATCAGGTTGTCTCCGATCTGCCTGATGAGATCATACCAAGATACTCACACAAACGAAAACCAGCCACAAGATAACCTCTGAACAGCTCAGCCAGTAACTGCCAGGGCAGCTCCCTGCCAGCAGGAACACCCCATTCTGTCCTGCTCCCAGATCCAGGCTTGCCAGAGGAAAATCACTCCACTCTGCAGCAACGTGCAGGATTGTCTGGCTTGCTTACAGCTATGCTGTGCCTAGTCCAGGGGTGGCTGCCATCTGTTCAGCGGTTCTGTGGGTGACTTGGATGGCACCTGCTGCCTGGGGCAGGCACTGGGTTGGGGTAGCTAGGGATTATGGTCTGATGGTGATCTCTGCAATGTGTGGAGGGAACCTGCCTAGGACACCTCATACCATACAGGCTCACGAAACAGGCTCCAGAATGCATTTCCAGCATAGCAGTCCTAACTGCTCACCCATGCCCACAAAACCTGACACCAGCCCTGCTTCCAAGTGAGCTACATCCCTAATCTCTCCAGTCTCCCGTCCTTCTGCCCACCTTAAGTAAGGCTCAAGTCTGAGCTTGCTTACAGAGAAAGATGATTTCAACTGTAATGCCACAGCTGCTAGGCCAGCTCAGGGCTTATCAGAGACTTGCAATGCTGCTCACAGCACAAAGTCCCAGGAGTGAAGGGACTCCTGGGAGCTGGGAAATAACTCAGCAAGTGCCCAGCTTGACTGGCTGCCAACTTTGCAAGGTTTGAATGACAGCCTTTAAAGAGTGGAACTATTCCTGCAGCTCTGAGACATACATGGAGAAGCTGGGGAAACCTAGAGATTTCCCTGCAGTTCCTGGAAATCTCAAGGATGCAGATGACTTGCAGCACAGCACTGTCCTTGTCAGTGCTAACAAACAGGATCCTGTGTGGGGTCATTCATGCCGATACGGTCAACACAGGGCAAAGCAGAAGTCAAAGATAAACCTTGTTCCTGGTGCAATTAGGCACAACTTTGTTGTACAATGGACACACTATGACAATCCCACAAGCCTGACTCCAATTCAGTCACTGGAGTTCCTCTGAAAAAACATCAGACAATGATATTTGTGCTTACACACACTGCAGAGAGTTGAACCTCTGAACAGAGAGAGTTATTAAGCTTTACATTCTGGCAAGTTGGGCACAGACCACATCCACAAAAAACACCAATAACCACCCAACCTGAAGCTGGTTTAAGGGGAGATGGAGATAATAGAAATCCCATACTTACTTTATGAGGCCATCCTCCATGTAAATGTCAGCATAGAATGACTGGTCATCATTGACTATTCGCCCTCCTTTAATAAGGAGACGATCACTCTGAAAAGGGAGGAGCACAGCAGCTGTCAGTAGCATGTAACACACATGCTTCATTCACTTTTGACTGATGTGGTGGTTAGACACTGGAACAGGTTATGCATGCCCCAACCCTGGCGGTATTCAAAGCCAGGTTGGTTAAGTCCTTGAGCAACCTGGCCTAGTGGGAGCTGTCCCACTAGAGGGGGTTGGGACTACATTATCTTAAAGGTCCATTCCATTCCCTTAACATAGTATGATTTTATGATACCCAGCAGGCGCTCTCCCACTGCTCACCTCAACCACCAACGCTGGAGAGAGGTCACTGAACCTGTGCCAACACTCCAAACAACAGTACAAGAGCAAGGATTGAAAATGTCATACTCCTAAAGCTGTTTCTAAGTGGGAAGGAGGGCTGCCAGAAACACCACCAAGGCAGACTGAGCACAAGGGAGAGTCACTGGGGACACAGCAAATATGCTTCCATAAAATATAGAGAGGTCAAAAGCTTCCTACGCCAGGACATCATGCACATAACTGCAGGCAGCATAAGCCACACACCAGCATTGAGAGCAAGTTTGTACTAAGGGCATGTCTTTAAATCTTATCCAGATACCATGTAAAGTAAGTTGCATTAAAGAAGACAAGTTACTCTCTCCTCTGCTACCACCTTGAAAAGACCACCAACAGGACAGGCAAGGGCTGGCAATCTGTCCCTCTCCTGCTGTGCTTGGGGTAATGTTTCTGAGGCATTTCACGGGTCTATACAAAAACCAGGAGGCAATGGACTGCGCTCCAGTCTCTTGATTTACCACCTCTTCTGTTCTCCTTTCTATTGACCAAAGTGGCCAGCAGGCTTCTCCGAAGGAGCACAGCTAGACAACAGAGCAACACCCCAACCAGAATTGTGCTTATGTTCTTCCTGGAGAAATTCTGGACCAGACAGCTCAGCATACACTGATGGGAGAGGATGGGCACTGTCCTGTGGGGAACAGACCCTGTCCAGAGGAACTGGGATGGCTGAGGTCCTGCTCTTCTACCTACCTCCACCAGCACAAGTCCGCACAAGCAGCTGCAGCCAGTACGGGGGCAAACCACCTGATCTCAGATATGCCTGCCATGGATTCAGGTGACATAGGCTGACTGCTGTGCCAGAGAACATGTTGCCTACGTGACTGCTTAAAACACCTCCAACAACTCTTCAGCTCTTGATGACACCTTACATTCTTCTCTGTTACCCCTGCTGCCCACAGCCCAGGTTTTGGCATGTAAATACACTCCCCTTCCACAGTCTGAGCCCGAACACGGGCCAAGCAGAGCCTTCAGCAGGGCTCACACACCAGCCTCACCCTGTGATGCTCTTTCGTGGTTAATTGCTCTGCAGGGAAATGGGTTTGCTCTCCACCCACCACCCTTGGGGCAATTTCTGAAGCATCGCCACCGTGGTGGGAATTTGCAGCTTCCTTTCTGTCAACAGCAGGATGCAAAGAATAGTCCTGCATCCCGGCAGCAGCCAAAGCCCAGAGCCCCGCGTGCGTTTTTACAGCAATCTCATCCACACGCGGCCGAGACAAAGGAACTGGGTGGGGAAAGGAGGGGAATGCCGGCGCGCTCAGCCCCGCTGCGGCTCGGCGCGGGGAACGGCCGCGGGCTCCCCGCACCGCCCCGGCGGGGCCGCCCTACGGCCCTGCAGACCGCACCCCAGCCCCGAAAACGGGGATTTACCTTCCCCGCCCAGCACAGCCCAGAGGGACCTTCGCCTCCCACCAGGAAAAGAGCTCAGCTGAGCTGCTGAGCTCCCGGTTCTCCTGCCACTCACTGTCCTCTCCAACAGGCAGACCCGGGGTCAGCCCCGCTTCTTCTCCGACCCAAGCTAACACATCGGGCACAGGTCTGTTCTGTCTAAGGGGGACCTGGAAGAGAGGCACGTCACGGCCCCCCATGCACAGCTGCTTCAAACATCCTGCACCGAGGCACCTCCATGAGCACAGGGAAATCCTGATCTTGACCAGCAGCCTGGGGACCACAGCCACCTCTCACGAGCAGGCGAGGCACAAGGACAGCCGAGGCACAAGGACAGCCGGCGTGCTGGTCTGGCAGTCCCAGGTATGTGGGCCAGAGCACAGCTGTGCTACCTCTCCCCATGGGGCACATGCTGGGCGATGCTCAGCTTTGGGGCGGAGGACCCTGAGCACAGACACGGTAACAAAAAAAGTCTCCTTGCCCAGATCCACTAACAGCCCTCCATTTTTTTTATCTTGCCTTGCTTTCTCGAATTCCTGGAGCTGGTTCTCACTAGAGTGTGGGAGCATCAGCAAATACTGATGCTGGCCTGCCCCTCCCTGCTCATCAGACAAGAGAAAGCCAAGAGAGTCAGGCACAGGCGGCACGGAGGCAGGAGACTGTCTCACTGACAGTGACTGAATAAACTGTTAATATGAGCTCAGGAAATATGCCTGCTCCACACTCACAAGAGGTCATTCTGTGGCAGATGTGGAGGGCTGCTCAGTGCTAACTCTGTCAGTACACAAAATTGAGAGATCCACAGTGGCTGACGCACAAAAAAGGCATCTGTTCAGGAGATCAGGCACTGCTAGAACCCACCATGCCCACCCAACAGTGAAGGGACTGCACCAGCACCCACCCACTGACTGCAAGGAAAAAATGCAACTAAATTGAATAAGGAAAATCCAAATGACACGCCTACAAGCTCTGGCATCATTCAGGTGCGCACCCAGGTGTCAAGAAGCAGGGGAAGAAGAAAAGAAGAGAATGAAGCAGTTATGAGGGAATGAGTCTGATTTAATAGCCAGGCTTCTGCAGTGCACACTACCAGAGCAGCCCCAGACCACAATAAATGCACTGTTGCCATACCAGGGCTCCAAAGCACTTGGGTAGCCAGCGACAGATCATCTGCCACCAGTGTGGTGCTTTCTGTGAGGATCCATTTCTGCAGACACAAGGGATGCCTACAAGGCCAAGTCTGGAGCTTTCCCTCCAGCACAGCTCTGCCAAAACCTGCCGGATTCACCACCAGCCCTCAACACTTCTCCATGCTGGTAAGCCTTTATGCAGAACTCTCCCTGCCTCTCTGTCTGTTTGCATCTGGGATCAAGCTTTCAAACCCATTACCCATTCCCTCATGCCCACGCTCTGCTCCTGATACCCTTAAGCCTCATCCGGTCATTTTGAGATCTCAAAGTATCAGGTGGTCTCTTAACATTTTTCAGAGTGATGCTGCAGAAAGAAAGGCAGGCAGCACTTCCAGAAGGCTGCTGAACCCAGCCAAGAAGAGTGCTCACCTCCTTCACAAAGCACAAGGGCATAATTAGGGGAGCATAGAGGGAGGTGTATGGTTTTACTGTTTTTTCCCTTGTAAAAGCAGAGACACTAATTGCAGTGGTGTTTCATCAGAAGCTCATGTTTCCTCCTTACTAATGTACCACACAACAGGATGGAAGAACCCCTGGCTAGTGCCATAGGGTGACATAGTTAACTGCTAGCTACACCATGATTTCCTATGGTTTGTGGCTTAGAAATTACTTACTGATAGCTATTTACCAGAATCTGTCTAGTAAATAACTGAGCCTTTCTTCCCCATGTGTACCTGATACCACATACTGGCCAACACCATACAAACCTCCTTGTTTTTAGAGGTGGCAGAGACATCACAGAGATGGTGTTTATGGGCTCTGCCAGTGGGATTGGGGTGGGCATGGCTCACACCAAGAAAAAATATGGGAGCTCCAGTCTACCTGGCCTAGGAAAGGATTTCATGACAAAAGCAAAAAGACTGAGAAATTTTGATTCAAGTAACAGTTCTGTTAACAGGTATTTTGTGAAATAAGGACAAGATTTCGGCCTTCTGCCTCTCTTTCTGCAGAAAAACATACTGTGGACAGCAAGAGGAGAAATACCTTGATTACCTTTCCAAGCAGCCGAAGAAAAGGAACCAATAAAAAGTCTCTCAACAGGCACACAAGATCTGAAATTACTATTCTCCTGAGCTGGGCACCCTAGCATCAGCACACATGTGAAAAGTAATACCATGTTTAGTGGTCTCTGGTGCATGGTGCACAACATGAGACAGTGAAGATCAGCACGTCCATAGCAAGCTGATGGAGCCATCACTGAGAAAGCCAAAGCCTTGGCTAACCTCCCTTCCCTGTGTTTCCTCCATGTGCAACTGACAGACATGCCTGTACTTCCCAGCTTTCCATCAGTGACTACACTCTTGCCTGTCACGCTGTCACACACAGCTTTTGACCAGGCTTGTATAATTAATGCTGGGAATAATTTGCACAGAAATTTATCTCACACTAACACATGCACCACTCACTCGTGCTGCTGGCCTCTCCACTAAAATGGCTGTCCTAGAAAAGATGAGAAACTGCTATGAACAGATACAATAGGGAAAATCTGGTTTTTCAGATGCTATTGGCAGAAATCAACTACAAATACTGACAGCAGCACTGCTGAGTACAAGAGGAACCAGGAGGAAGTGTTTCTGCATCTCCAAAAACACACTAGGCAGTTGAAACAACAGCTACTGGGAAACGCAAATACCTAGTTTTCCAATACATCCTTCATGAAAGCCCAACCTGCCCTTTGCTTGTGTGACAGAAGAGAGGAAGGCATTGCTCCTCTTGTTTGTAAGCTCTGACCCTGATTTAGTGTTATGAGCTCTGAGATGTCTGGGTGAGTTACCTGCCAGGGAAAGTGCCTTCCGTTATTCTCTGTATACTCTTGTACTCCAGACCTCCTCCACCTTGAATACAACACTTTAGATGCTTTAAAGGGCATGGGGCAACACACTCTCAAACCAACTTTCTTCTAGGGGAGACACTGGAGCTGAGTTTTTATTTCTGCCACTCCATTAAAACCACCCATCATCTGACTTCACTTCATTGCCTCCCCCCGAGCCCCCATGTCATTTAAGCAGAATTCCAAGGCCATTTCTTCCACTCCAGCCAGAATATGATAATGCTGCAGAACAGGGCCAATAAGTCATGGAGGGTTATCCTCAAGTTGTAGTAGTCAGAGGAGAGAGCTACCTGTAACATCAGTGACACAGACACCATATGCCTGCAGCATTTTCAGCTTCAGCAAAAAAGAAAAGGATTTAATAGGGATAAATCAAGCAGCTTGGAAGATTTTACCACTGAGGGGAAAGAGCTGCCATTGGATCCCAGAGGAGCAGGTACAATCCCTGCATATTGATAAAGTGTATCATAAAGAAAAAGCCCCAGAGAATGGGAGAAATGCCACCTGCAGCAGCATTTGGGGTGTCTCCATGGTGGTCTAAGGATACAGAAAAGGCAAGATGTGTAAAGCCACAATATTGCTTATGAAAGCATCTGAACAAAGGAATTTCTCTTTAGAGTGCTTAAGGTATTAGTGCTTCTTTGACAGCATTTGGTTCACATTTGTACATGCAAAAGAATAATGGAAGCCAAGTGCTTTGCTCTTCTTTTTTCTTCAGAGGGCCAGAGCGGTCCTCAATAGAAAAATCAGGAGTTACAATGAAGCCAGAGAAAAGCCAACATGATGAAAGACCGGACTGCCTTGCCAGGAGCAAGCCCTCTGCGGCCTCCACAAAGCGAGCCGTGGAGCAGAGCTGCCAGGGCAGAGATCAGAGCAGGAAATCCCAGAGGGAGCGGCACGGCAGGGTATCGGTGGGACCGGGGCTCCCGCAGCTTCAGGGCGAACCCACCAGCCGCCGCCACTCCCGGGCGGGTCCTTGAGCGCTGCAGCGGCACCGCCGCACCTGATACGGCGAGACCGAGGAGATGCTCGGCGGGGACACCGAACGTGGGGAGCGCCCTGCGGGAGCCGGCCCCGCCCGGGGGGATCGCCCCACCGGCAGCGGGTACCACCGGGCGCCAGTCACCGCAGATGCTCCAGCCCGCTTTGCTCAGCTCAGTTCACCGACGGGGCCGGGGCACCTGCGCGGTCGGTGGCTCTTTGTCTGCGCGCCGCCGCCCCGCTCCGATCCGCAACGCCGGACGCCGGCACCGAGCTTCCCCCCACGCCCCACCGGGCGCCCTGCCCCGCCCGCCGCACTCACCGTGATGCGCGGGATGTTTTTCTTGCCCTGGTACGACATGACGCCGCCCGGTCCGGCCCGACCCGCCGCCGCCGCCCGTTCTGCCTCCGCGCCGCTCCTCACAAAGGCGAGACCGAGCCCGCGCCCGCCGCACCGGGACAGCCGCCCCGCCCCGCACTGCGCTGCCCGCCGCCGCCAGGGGGCGCCCGGGACCGGGACCGCGCAGGGCGCGCCCGCCCCGCCCCGCCCCGCCCGGCAGGTGCCGGCACCGACCCCGGGCACCGGCAACGGGCACAGACGCCGGGAACCGACGCCGGACATCGGCAACGAGCACCGACGCCGGACACTGACCCCGGGCACCGGCACCGCGCACCGGCAACGACCCCGGGCACCGGCAACGCGCACCGACACCGAGCACCGACACCGGCCCCAGGCACCAACGCTGCCCAGTCTGCACCTCCATCCAGCCGGCAGGGACGGCCCATGGGGCTGCCACAATCAGGGCCCCGTGCTGGCCAAGACTTTCCATGTAACACTGACAAGTACAATGAACGAGGTGTGTAACAGAACAGGCTGTCTCGGGCTGCTGGCATGCACCAGCATCGCCTCAACTTTCTTTCACATGCACAAGAATTGGAAACATTAAAAATAAAAAAATACACCACATATCTGGCTCCAGGAATCCAACATGCCACGCAAACACTACAAGTGCTAGCAAAGACTCTTCCAAGGACTTCTTCCCTTTTCTCTGCTGTGGCTTTGGTAGGAAGGTTTAAATGGTGGAATTGTTCACAAGTACTGAGGATGTGCTGAAACAGACAATGCTGAGCCTGCCCCACAGCTGGCCAGGACCATGCCAGCAAGAGCTGTACCACAATGGGATAAACTCGTCTACCCTTTCCTGCTTGCCACAGTCCCTTGCGCTGCCAGCAGGTCCTAAGAACCATGGATACCCTGAATCTTGCTTTCTCTTCCAGGCCAGCTGTGACTCCACTCGAGTGCAGAGCTTTGAACACCATCAGCAAGATGCTCCTACAGATCCTGCTGCCAGGCAGCTCCGCTAGGAAAATCTTACAGCCACACCGGGCAAGGACGTTGCTGTAAATCCAGTTCTACATTCTGGCAGAAAAACAAGCCACCTGACCTGGGTGACAACACTCAAACCCTTCTTCCAGTTCGTTTTTTGAACTAGAACCTAACAATGGCACCAGGGGCCTGACAAGCACCCTGCTCACCACTGTATGCACAGGCAGAGCCATCTCACAGCACAACCCCTGACACTGCAGCCAACTTTGACTGCTACAAAGCCCTGACAGAAGTGGATGACAGCAGTATGGACTGTCAGTACCATGTGCTCTGTTGTAACCCAGCTTAAAGCTTTTATTACCCACTGAGTCTGTTACTCTGTGTGCTTCTGCTGAAGTTCCTGGATAGTTTTACTGAATACGTATTCTAAACTCAAAAACCTTTCACCAGTTTGAAGTCAAAGTCAGCAGATGCTTAACAACTTACTTATTACTATGAGGACTGTGAAAATACTGACAAAGTTGCAAGGGCTGCTTGGCCCTCTTGTTTCCCTGTCCCAGTTCCTATGCCACTGCTGGCGAGCTGCTGCACCCCTGCAGTCAGCAAGAGATGGCTGGAAACCTCCCCCTCCATGGCAGATCCATACACAGCAGATGTCTGCAGGCACCAGGCAGGGAATGGGGGAGCACTGCTGTGCCAGAGCCTCTGCAACTAAAAACCTATGGGGAGAAGATCAGGTACCACGCCATGCTGTTCTTGTCACAAGACTGCAATGTGTCAAGAACAGGTCCTGGTCTCTATGGAAATTCGACTGGATGGGGCTGGTAGGTGAGAAACAGCCTCAACTCTGATCACCAAACCTCTCAAAACTTCACTCACACATTTTCTGGAGTATCCCTATGCCTGGTGGAGCCACATTAATTTTGTCTAGACTCAGTAACAGAAAGAGCAGAAAGAGCAGCAGTTAATTAGTTAATAATAGATAAATGACTATGCAGATGCTGCTGACTTCAACACTTGAACAGTTTCAAGAGCCAAGCTTGCATCAGCCCCCTGGATGCTGGCCAGCCACAGTGACTTCAGACCCCTCGTTTGAAGAGATGTGCTTTCCTCACGGTTGCTATGTGACACTCACACAAATACAATCAAACACCCTGCCCTGGGCCCAAAACATTCCAAACAGAAAAAAACTTTTTCCATAGGATGTCTTCCAGGTGCAGTGTGTGAAGCTACTCACATGCTTCAAAATATCCCCTATGAGAAGCATGGTTAATCTGAAAGTTACTTAAAATGGCAATCCTGAGTTCAAAAGCTCCTCATGGCTCCAGGTGTTTGTGGACATTCAACAAATGAGAGGAGCAGGGCAAAGAGCACCAGTGGTGGGAAGACAGAACAGAAGGCCCACCTTGCTGCAATGACTTTGACACCAAAACAAACACAGCTCTGACTGTGGCCCACCGGTGCTCAGCAGCCTGGCTCAACTCCCCTCTCTGGGGACCAGGAGGCTCCTGACCCTTTGCTCTAATGCAAAGGAAAAAAGCAGATCCCACCAGCCCTATGTGTCTGTGACCAATGACTCTTATAAAAGGCACAGCCAACCTTCAGTGAATATCACCAGTTACGGAACAATCTGGGCTCAAATGTCACAATGTTCAGCAGATTTGCCAGGCCAGCCTGTCCCCATACACACAATCTCCTCCTCCCATACATATTCTTTGCATGAAACCATCCCCTCAGCTCTCCTAACAGATGAGTTTTCAGGGGTTAAGTAACGTCAGAGGCAGTGGATCCAAGGGACAGAAACACCATCTCTGCACCAAAGTGTGAAGTCCTGTGCCTCCAGAACAGTTCCTGCATACCCAGAGCCCCTGCCATGTTCCTGGAAATATCTGCTTCAAGCAGGCTGAAAACAGGCTGTGTCAATGCAGTGCTGGCAATCTGTTTTATACCTGGCTGCAAAACTCAGTTTCTTTTCTGCTTAAAAATTCCATAAAGACCAATATGTCCAATATGCTGTCATATTCCTGAGAAGAGCATGATGTTTTCAAGACCACCTCAGCCCAAATAACACTCACAGTATCACAGCAAAGCCCTGGCAGTGCAAGATTGGCCCGCTGCGGCAGTGCGCCCAGATGCAGTGGCCACTCCTGCCAGCCAGCTCCCTGCTTCCACTGCACTGCCCACACACCGGGGTCAGCCACTTCCAAAGCCTTGACCACCCAGAACTGAGAACGAGGACAGAAGGAAACCTATTGCCACTTGGTAATGTGAAAAATCAAACTACTTCCATGCTAGGGTAAGTTTTGTGGTAAAATATAAGCTCTTTGTAGCAAGCAGGAACTCTTCAACTGAATCCCTAATTTCTCTGGAAACCTAGCCCAGCTGCATAACTCCCAAAGAATCTAATATCTGTCTTCTTAAACAGGGGGTGGGATAACAAACTCAGCAGTTTTGCTTAAGTGCTGGCAATAACCTCTGTCTTATCATGAGCAGCCAAAGAACTGACTCTTACTGCTGTGCTTCAGGCATCAGATTTCTTAAAATACACAAATACATATATGTGGTATTTTTTTCAATAAAGACCTGAATATTTAGCATTCAACTCCATGAACTGTAATACAAGTTTAACTGTTGCATTTGTTATGTGGGAACTAGTTCAGCCGGTTGCATTTGATCATATTGTTTGTAAAAGTAACAAATACAATGTAACTTTAAATTATTCTCTTATAAAAGGAACAAGTAAAACCAAAACACAGATGCTGAATGGGGTGATATTGAGGTGATGAATTAATGCTATCAAAGTACTTTAGGATCCCTTCCACAAATTCAGGATTTTAAACTGCTAAAGGCAGTGCACAACTGCAACTTCAGGTTGTGCAAAGCTGCCTCATGACGCACAGACTGCCAGTGGCTTGATGTTCCTGCTATAAATTACTGACATTGGAAACCAAAAAGCTGAATGCTGAAGTCAGGGCACATTTTACAAGTGTAAAACAATGACAGAATCAAGTCAGTCCAAGATTTGTTCTCCATTTGAGTCAGCCCTGCTTATATTTCCAGGGTGTATCACAAGTTGATATCTAAGTGGTATCACACAATCAGACACGTGTGACACTGGCTGATGGCCAGGAAAAAGCCAAGGACTGGCTCCTGCTCATCTTCTGGAAGGGATGAACACTTTGCCTGCTTTCACTGCCCGCCAGTTTCCCTTGTGTTCCTCTTCCTCCCCAGCCAACAGAGCTGCCCCAGCCTGAGGTGAAGCCACAATCCCATGTTTGTGAGACCACAGCCAGTGGCATTGGAAATAACCACTCAGCTGCAGAATCATGCAGCAGGAAGGACCAAGTGTCTGGGGGTTAGCACCACGTGCTCCTGCCTGTGGGACTGCACAGAAGGGTGAAAATGCAGGGTCTCTGCATGGATGAGCAGTGAGGAGGAACGTGGAGGAGGCCTGCACAGGCTTCTGGTCGACCTTCCCAGACACCAGACACAAAGTGTAAGGCTCCTTCTCTGCTCCTCAAAGCCCTGTTGCCCCAGCAGATGCCTAGTATCGCAGCTCTCCAGTACCTGTTCACACATCACCAGCCTTCTGTCAACATTCTGGCCAGAGGAATTCAGAGGGTGCTGTCTGTAACCTACAGAGAAACTCTTTTTACTTCATGATAGTAAGTGAACATAGTAATCCACTCTGGCTAAACAAATGGCATGATGGCTCTCAAAGAAAACTACAGGACACTGAAGAAGGGTAGAGTCCACACTGGTTATTACTGATGAAAACTGCACTGAGTTAAATCACTCTTGTTAAAAATGATCTCTGCAAATAGCCCAGATCTGAATCTGGCCCTCCAGTGTTGTTCCTCCAAATTGTAAGTGTTGTGCAACAACAATTCCTGCTGCAGCAGAACTCAGTAGCAGGGAAATGGACCTCCTGCTTTGAGCAAATAGCAACTGAAGGGCACATCTCTTGTTCTCCAGGAAGCCCACCAGCCCACAGGGGCAGCTCCCCATAGCCACAGCCTCCACAGTAGTCCTCCTGGCCCCTACCCTAATGACTGTCACTCTCTGTCCCTAAATCCAGTGGCAAAGCTCAAACTCCCACTGACAGAGCAAAGGCACAGCTCCCAACTGCTCTATCCTCACTATGACTTCAGTGCGCCCCAACATACAGCCCAGGTTTTGTCCTTCCAATATACTTTGTGATAAAACAAGGCAAGGTTGGATCATGTGCCTGGATCTGTATTATTCTGTCCAGTTGCATGACACCACGTGTTATCACCAGGCATTTACTCACTGCAGTTGTCTCCCTATAGAAATGTTGGTGCTTTGATTGTAATTAATGTCATTATAGGGAAAAAAGAAAAGGTATGTTGGTCTGTTGTACTTCCAATAAACTGTTCACAGCAAAAATTAAAAGATAGATCTCTGTCTGTTGCCCTGGGCACAGGCAAGTCTCTCACTTTCAGCTTCTTTAACAAACAAGTTGCTTCGGTAAAAGTAGATGACTTGAGCTCTCTCACTGTTTCTTAATCTGTGAAATTATTCAAAGTTCAATTTGCCTTGACAAAAGTGCCTTTGTGTATCCTGAGTCTGCAGAGTCCAACACAGGCAAACTCCCCACGGCTGTGCAGGCAATGGGGCTCAGTGTGCACAGCTCATTTCCCATTGCACTGTCACACTCTGGGTCACCTCAAAGCTTGAAAGCCACAGTACCAAGTCATGCAATTCCTTCTAGCCATGCACACACAAAAACATATGTATGAAGTTGCCCATCCTCTTAGGCAAGATGTGTAGATAAAAGGGGTTTGGCTCTTGATGCTTATCAGCTGAAGGCCTCAGAGGAAGAAATGTGGAGGCAGAAATCATCAGGAAGAGAGGAGCTGCGGAAGGAAATCCTCAGCTACAAAACACCGGAGATAAGGGTCTACCTAAGACCTTAAAAGGGAATCAGGCTTTTTTTTTTTTTTTTTTTTTTT
>VZDJ01000219.1:15435658-15526899 GCA_008694505.1 Cyanoderma ruficeps
TAGTTGAGTAAGAGCTGTTTAAGGCACATTGAGAAATGGAAATCAGTCATGTTACAAGGTGAGCCACACTGGTTATGAATGGGGAAGTGGTCTTTAAGGAAATTCCTTTCTGCAAAAGGATTAGTTAATAAGATGGGGCGTAATCACCCTGTCTGGGGAACATTTTCATGTTCTGTGCTCTCAAAACCCCAGTGCTGGTTTTCTTTGTCCTCAGTGGCTGCTGCCAGAGCACTGGCTGGGGTCCTGTACGGGGAATCGCAGGCTCTAAACGCCGACAGCCCGAGCCTCACAGTATCCAGTGAGAGGCACAATGTGTCGGGTAACTTTATCAAGCATTTTCTCTGTGAGGCTGTCAGACTTACTGGTATCTTTTAAATGTTTGACGAGGAATTTAAATTGCCGACTGAATCATTCAAATAGCATAGGTATTGACAGAGAAGTCAAATTAGGTCATCTTGCCTGCCACTGCCAAGGCACTGTTGTCCTTCGATGGGTATTTTCTGATGACTTTGTTAATTTATTTTCCATTTGTCAGGGCAGTGAGCAGTTTCTTAATTGGAAAAACTCTACATCTTCTGCTGGCAAACTTCAGTGCTGCTTCCCAGCTCTCAGATGCTTAGTGCAACATCATTCTATCTGTAATAAAAATAGAAAACAGTTTAAAAGAGTGAAGCATGTCTCAGATTGTGACATGCCGTTCACATAACACTGTCTGTGTCACTGGAAGTTGCTCATTACACCAGGAAGTATCTCAGGCTCCATAGCTCTGACTACAATGCTCATTAGACTCAGAGAATATTATGTTATTTGAAGGAAATAGACTATTGACATTAGGTGGGATTTGACCCCTTCCTTCACCAATGCTGACAAGCTTGAGCCATGTCCTGAGTGAGGACATTTCCTTCCTTGATGTCAGATCCATACAGAATGGCTTTACACTGATTTTCCTGTGGGTCGGGAGGCAGCAGATCTTTGATTGCATGTGAAAAGGGTGTGATGTAACAACGGCATAATATTATGAGCAGGATAAGTGCACATAAGCTTTTGTAGCTTGTTTTCTTCTAAGGTCTGTGGGTTCAGCTGGAGAAGCAAAGGACAGTGGCAGTAGCAGGTTAACATTGATTTCTTCTGATTCCTACAGGATTTGAAAAAACTGCATCCCTTTATTACATGCATGATAAGTTGCAATGATGAAGTAAGTCCTAGTTGTCTTGTTTCATGCAATGTTAGAGGTGCCTTCTCATACTCTGCAGTCATGATTTACAAGCATGTCCCATTTCTGGAGGCTGCCAGATAAACAGGGTTGTCCTACCATCATTCTTGCAGCAATGTCAGGACAGCCCCCGGCACTGCCTTTCACGTGCCTCAGGGAAAGTCAGGCTAAGTACAAATGCAAAAGAAACAGTGAAAGAGCCAAGAAAATCTGATTGTCCCACTTACATGTAGAAGCAGAGATCAGAGATGGGTGGGCTCTTTTGTCCACCCAGAAATGGCATGTTTATGAAGGGCAGGTGACCTGTGAGCCTGCTATCTCAATCAGCTGGGGAGGGCCAGTGGCTGATGCCTCCATCACCACACTCCAGTTTCTACACTTTCAGACATAGACATGTTAGAAGATGAGACAGAATCTCTGTGATCCTCCAGGCTGCTCTGCATACCAGTCCCTGCATAACTGCTGTGTGCAGAGTGTTGTCCTTGGTGAAATTCTTTACCAAAGCCAAACCACTGCAGAGTCAGAAAGGCTCTTTTGATTCTGTCAAAAACTTGTTCAGTATTTCATGCCAAAACCACAGGGAGAGTAGGTTAATAGTGTGATAATTTCTACTGCAGAATGCTATTGTATTGTTGGAAGGAGTCATTTAAAGCAACACACATAGCCTGACTTCAGCATGCTGTCGGTCTGTCATACTAACACAGACCACAAATCTGATAAGCAGCTAGAAGTTATAATCTTCTGTGCTCGGTTATTCCAAGAATATTTATGAAATGCAGTAATGCTTTTTGCTCCCAGATTTGTTAAGTGCTGAGCAAAACCCCATGGAAAATTCCAGTATTTCAACACATGGGGTATTTTTTTCCTCCTGAAATGAGCTGCTAGTCAAAATGTTAAGAAATAGTAGTTGTGAAAAAGAGTTCTGAATTTTTTTCTGGGTAATCTGGACTGTCTTCTCCCTCACCATGTCCTCCAAGGAAGGATTGCTAACGTTCTCAGTATTGAAGGACTCCCATGGCACTGCAGGCCTTGTAGTCAGATGCAAACTGAGTCACTTAATTATTAAGTTGTTGGGGACAAAAGGCACCAGAGATAAGTAATGTTTTCAAGGGAGGGTCAGAAGAACAGATCTGGGCATCAGTATGAAACCCCCAATATTCCAACCTGGCTAGAGTTTGCTGGACCCACCTGAACTAACAAGGAGGAATGGGTGGTGACCCTGGAGGTTCTGCACATCAGGTGAGCTCCAGCCACCTTCTATGAAGATGGACTAACCCAGAGATACAACTCCAGATTTCTAGGAACAGCCAAGTAAACTTGTAGACATCTGTTGTTTGCATGTCAATGGGTACCTTCAGGATCACAGTTTCAGGCATGGTGAGATTTTAGCCTCTGTAACAGCTGTCTGGCTTGGTGTGGACCGTTAGGGCCTGGATGAGATGGATTGATGTAAGAAAACATGCATTCTGTGTAAGTTTGAAGTCCAGAATATTATGTCAGATGTGTGCCACCAGATTCACTTCACGAGCAGTCAGCCCAGTTCCTTTCAGTTCATGTTCTGGCTCTCAAAATCAGTCTCTTTCCACCTAGTCCTGTTTGTTCCCTGCTTCTTGTGTGGCATCATCCAGCATCTTCCCAGCATCAGGCACGTGAAGCCTGGCTTGGCTGGTCTCACTCTGTGTTTGGCCTCTGTTGTGATGGCAAATGATAACTTGCTTCCAAGCATATCTGCTGTTGTGACTCCCTCTCATTCCAGCTTATCTTAGGGATCACCAGCTACTCTCTTCTGTGCCTGCTTTTATTCCCAGAAATGACTCGGAGGACTAAGATGAGATTTCCTTGTTTCCATGGTGTTGCACTTGACCTAATCAACCATTGCAGACCTAAAGTGTCCTTGCCTTCAACCTCTCTCTCCTTCAAGCTGTAGCTTCAGGGGAGCACATTGATGCAAAAACAGGTGGTGTATCTAGAGATAATTAGTGATTATGTGCCAGTGATTACAAGTCTATAATGAGTAATTAGATGTTAGCAGAGTAGAATTACAGTGGATTTAAAGGTACTATGTTTGCTTGTTTGTTTTTATGGTTCCTTGTGACTGTGAGGAAGCAAGCAGTCAAATACACTTTGGCCAGGCTGGTAAAGGAAACAGAGCTGCCATTTGTGCATTTTTTGTCATGGCCCTGCACACCCTAGTGTAATGCATGAAAGAAGCTAAGTACCACAGGAACCAGGCAGTGAATGAAGATCCTAGTCTGCTTGCCTGTCCGTCCATTTACTCCTGCTTTGGAGGAAAACCATATTCTGTGAACTGGAGTGACTGATGCCATGCAAGAGGTAGAACCTATGCTTGCCATAGCTGGGACTACTTCTTAATTTTTCACTTAATTTTCACAACTCCAGCTGATCTAGTTATGTTAGAAATTGTCTGTATTTACTGTCCCACCAAATTCTCCTTTGAAATCACTGTTAAGTTGTGCTACCATTAAGGACTGGTGGGCTATCCCTTCCACACAGATGTTAAAATAGATAAAAATAGTTCATGTCCATCTGTGTTGCTCACTATGTCCTGGGGAAAAGCAAGCACAGCTTACAGCCCTCCTTTTTCAGGGAACAGAAGAAAAACACTTCTGTGCTACCAAAATCCATCACCCAAACACAGCCTGCCCTCCACTCCTTTGTAAGACCACTCTTTTGCAAGCAGTCTTGGAATTGGTTGTTCCCTCAACTCTTTTTCAGCTGCTCATATGAAACCCAAGACTGTTTGAAGGCCAGAACCCAATCTCAGCTGCATCAAATACCTGGAAGAAATCACATGAAAAAGGGGAACTTAACCCCAAACAAAGCTTGCTACATCAAGGTCAGTGTCAGCCTGGGACAGACCCAAGATTTGAGAAGAACAGGTTGTGCCAACTTCAGACCACCCCTCATTGCTGTTTCCCAGGGAAATCCTCACCTTAATGGGATGACTGTGTTGCACAGACGTTAAATTAAAATCAGGGGTTTGTCTGTATGCTCATACTCACCTTTGCTCCTTCCTTTCCTGACTTCTGGCTTGGTTCTTTCATCTCAGCTGCTTTTTACTTCTAAACCAGTGGACTATGAGTGCCACACCTCGGGCAGACAGTGGTGGAAAGAGCTGAGATGACTCATCAGACTGCAGGCTGTCTAATAGGGAATTGTGCACCACAAAATTCCATTGTGCTGAGTGTCACTGCTTTATGAATTTTACTAAGTATGAAAAAATAAAGACCAAAGAGAGAGAAAGTGAACAGATAGAGAGCCAGATGCTTTCTACATGGAGAGACTGGAACCCAAGGTCAAATCGCAGCATTTTGTTGTTGGTCCTTTCCAGAGCATGGGTGAGTTATCGGCATCAATTGCTGTGAACTTTCAAAACACAGTAAGGTGTTTTGGATTGGGAAATTGTGAAAGGCAGTTTGTTAGTCATTTCCCTATTGAAAGCATATGAATGTTGCATCTGTTATGATAAGCTTTGAATGCCTGAGACTGAACTCAGTTTGCAGCCCAGATGTGCTAATGCCTTACCTGCAATGCAGCTTTTATGCATCCATAAAACATATATAATTTTAAGAATTTGAGACCCATAACTGCCAAATGAACCACTCACATTCTGTGAAGCTAAAATCCTTTTTCTTTTCCCTGCACCTGTTCCATTGCTATGAGTAAGAGATTTCTCTTGGTAGAACATGACTAAGAACATTGCAGGTTACTTTTGCATTGTGGCCTTTCTGATTCACTGTTAGTGATTTACCTTTCTATTATTTTTGATGTAAACATTGATACAGAAGTGAGAACCTCTGTGTGTCACCCACATATTTGTGCAGGTTAGGTGCAGGTTGAATAGTGTTAGGTACCATATCCATGGTTTGTTCTTACAGGTTTAGACTAAGTGGCTGTCCCTCAGAATATTCAAATCCTTCATTCAGTGACTAGGCTAGCTGATAAAAATCCAGGTAACAGATACCACAGTAAACTCTGGAAGTTTCTGTGCTGAGAATGTAAAAAGAGAGGCTTGTCTTTCCTGCCAAGCTGGAATGCTTGAATTCTTTTCACAGCCCCTATCTGTTAAGCAATTTTGACTACTGGCTGGCTTACCTGGGGCTTAAAGAAGGATCTTGGGGGATCTGGCCACTTAAAAATTCTCTGTTTTATATACAAAGAAGCCCAAACTTCTGTAGGTTTTTTACTATAATACTTGGTTGGTTTTGCTGTTCTTACCTCTTCTTTGTTCTTGGAAGTGACAGAGGAAGTTTAGTGCCAGTGCTTTCTATCTGTATTCAAAACCAAGAGCCTGGTTTGAGAGTGTGTGTTGGTTCTGGATGAAGAGGTTTACACAGAGGGCTTTCCCAGCATCTCCTCTCTGGAACTCGTAATGCTGCAGGGGGTCTGACCTCGAGCTCACACAGCTGCCTGCCCACTGCTGTCCTCTGGGTTGTCTTACAGACATGTAATATGTATGCATTAATCCTGTTATGGAGTGTGTACCTTTCCTGTAATTTTTATGTGCTTTACTTTGTTTGAAACTTGCTTAGTAATAGTTTCTAATGCATTCATGTTTTTCCTTTGAGTATTACTAGCACTTTCCACAACAATAAGGAAATTACCAGAGGGGTTCAGATTTTCCTGGCAGAGCTCTAACAACAAGGACAGTTATGGAACAACCCAAAGTCGAGTGCTGAGGACAGTGCAGGCATCAGTGAGTGATCTGCAACTGAAAAAGCCTTGGTGGGAACATGGCAAGAAAGCCCTAAAGCATGCTGACTGAGAGAATTACTGTGGTTCGAAGATAGTGTGGTTGTGTGCTGGTTTCAACTGAGGTAATTTTCTTCACAGTGGCTAGTACGGGGCTGTGTTTTGGATTTGTTCTGAACACAGAGTTGATAATATAGGAACGTTTTTGTTATTGCTGAACAGGGCTTACACAGAGCTAAAGCCTTTTCTGCTCTTTGTATGGCCACAATGGCAAGGAAGTTGGGGGTGCGTGGGAGGCTGGAAGGAGACTCAGGCAGGACAGGTGACCTGAACTGACCAAAGGGATATTCCATACTAGATGATGTCAGGCTCAGTATCTAACATGGGGGGAAGAAGGAGGAGGAAGGCAGGACATTTGGAACGATGGCATTTGTCTTCCTAAGTAACCATTGTGTGGGACTGGGCACCACTCTGCTGGAGGTGGCTAAGCACCTGCCTGCTTAGCCCTGTTTCCTTTCCCCCTGTTGGGAAACAGGGAATTAATTCCTTGGTTTGTTTTGTTTTGCATATGTGTGTAGTGTCTTTATCTCAACCCATGAGTTCTCTGTCTTTTACCCTTCTTATTCTCTTCCCAGTCCTGCTGGTGGAGAAGTGAGCAAGCAGCTGTGTGGTACTTTGTTGCTGGCTGGGGTTAAACCATGACCATTTCAGGTTCTCATCCTGAAAAACTGTTTCACACATTCTACACTGATGACTAATAATATTTTTGTAGTTTAGAATATTTGTCTGGATTTAAATTAGGGAGAGTATCACAGCTTGCAAACTCAGGACCTAATATATAACTGCATCCAGTGCTACTTGTCAGAATGATCCTGAAGGATTTCCCTGGCTTCCATTCATAAAAATCTATTTTAGATGACTAATGAAAACAGACATATTTTCCTGTGGACTGAGCACTTCCAAATCTGCCATTTTCCTATCTTCTTTTTCAGTGCAGTCTCTCCATTAATCTTAAAAACTTCCACTTGTATTCTCTGCATGCCTGGACAAGAGTTCAGATCACTAACTTGGAAACTGCTGCTGAAATATGTTGTCTTCTGCCAGGTCTCAGACCTCTATCTGTCTCCAGGAAGTGAAGCTCATTATGTTTCCCCGGGACCGTGCAAAGCAGAATAATAACCTTGTTTTGTAAAGTATGTTTTGTGTCACGTTAACATGACTTAGCTTCTGGGATGGTTGAAAACATACAAAGAATGTACAAATAAAAGACTTCCAGTTCCATTCAAATCTCTGAATGCACATAACTATGGCTATTGTAAAGAAATCAGAATTAATGAGTCACTGATCCTTACTGCAGAAGGATCTTGCTGGAGATGACCCTTACTATGTTTTTATCACAGTTTTTTATTAAAGGAAATGGCCTGCTCAAGACCAGAGTATTTAAAACACTTGAGAGTCAGCAGCTGGTATCCCAGCACACAAAAAAGTTTGACTCGCTCTCTTGGGGACTCAAAACTTTACTGAGTGGGTTTGTTTCTCTGATTGTGTCATATGTGGTTCAAATATGGGTATTTTTTCTGTGTCTGAGGCAGTTGGGGAATTTGGGCAATTTATAGCATTAGGTTAATTTCTGCATTTTATAAGGAAGGTTGGTGTAGTATAAAGCCAGAAGTAAATCAAAGAGTTATCATTAATTTAGGTATGACAGGAAGCAGGGTCTCAGTTAGGGCTCTGGATTCAAAGCCGTGCTGGCTCTAGCCAGGCACTCCAGGTTCATCGATGCCAAAGCTGTTTTCTCTCCCAGTCATTATCATGTAGCTAGGTCTGGAAACAACAAATGACACAGAGACAGGCTCAGGCTGACAGTGTGGATTAGAATTCTTAGGGTTAGGGATCTGGAATAAAAGAGTTGTTGACCTTAGTTTATAGATGACTCTTGTTTGGGTCATATATAGAGGGCCCATGACTATGGGGTCACCTGCTTGGTTGCTGATTGCTTTTAGTGCTTGTGTCCCAGGGCTCAAAGATACCAGTTGAATGTAGTGCTAGTTTTGTGGGCTCTGTACATCTCACTGTATGGTTTGTTATATAACTGACTGGGACAAAATTAGGGACAAAGGAGTAGGAATAGTGTTTTCATCTGTTCCAAGGCCAGAACTCAGTAAGATGGGACCATACTGGGATTAGTATTATGATCAGTATTGAGGTTTGTATTTGGAGGTGCTGAAGATTTGTTACCAGTTCTTGGAGGCTCTATCTTTGTATTGAGAAGTGTGACTTGCTGACAGCCAATCCATCCTCAAGGGAGTGCCTGGTGTGGACAAGCCTGTTTCATGCAGCTGGGGTCCTGCCTTTGAGTACGCATCAAGCCCACCAGAGGTGTCCCAGTTTCAAGATCTGTAGTGGAGCAGAACTCCATGCAGCATTTGAAGATACAAATGAGCAAGACAATGGTACAGTGACATTTTCCAATCTCCATGCTTTCCCTAGTTATCCTTAAAATGGCATTCAGTTGTTGAGCACTGACCTGCAAGATCCCTCCCTTGGGAGAAGTGCCTCTCATAAATGGTAAACGTTAGTCTATAATTAGGGAGTCTGTAATCCATAGATTAGTGGCTCCATGCTCTAAAGTCTCCATCTGTTGTACACACTGAAATCATTATATCTCTAGTCTCAGTCCTGTTTCAGGCTTCTAAAATGGTTTTCACAGGATTTCCTTTGTTGTGCAGAGCAGCTTGTTCATGGCTGTCACTTGCTGTCCAGGCACTGGAGCAGATGTAGCACAATGGCCTCTTGTCAGTGTAGCACAAGCTATGGGATGCATCTCTGCCCAAGCAGGAACAGGCCTTTGAAATGTATATTTCAGCCATGTTCAGACTTAGCCCCCCCTCAACACAAAGCAGATGGCACATTGCCAGTTATTAGGGCTTTTACTATGTTTAGACAATATCCCAAAGAATGGAAAATTGTTGCCATCCAAAGGGGCTACACAAACAACCCAGAGACCTTTTAATGTATAGCCAGGCTTCACTCTAGCCATGAGCACTTACCTTGCTTGCTCTGGCAGCACCATAGTCTGGGACAGGGCTTAGTCCTTCACTTGCCAAAGTAATTTATGATAAAATACCAGACAAAATGGAGATGCCTCAAGGATGGCCCACACAGCTGCAACCCGGGGCCTCATCTGATCACCATACACCCTGCCTGGGGCAGGCTGATGTGCTGTCACGTACCAGGGACAGACTCACACCAGGCATGCCCATGGCTTGTCCCAGGACAGTCTGCAACTCCCTTGCATTGTCCCATCCTTTTATTGTCTTGTAGCTGAAGATACCTTGCAGCTGTCCCAGAGAAACACCCAGAGCATTCTGGATCCAAAATCTGGTGGAGAGTTCTTGTTATTGTCAAAAGAAAAGGATCCCTTGGATGGCCATGCTTCCATGTGTACACAGGAGATGGAAAAATCAGACATGACAGATGTTATAATACCTAGGCTTACCATTCTGAGCTGTATCTGTACATGATGCAGGTTCTCTTGCACTGTATCTTCATTCCATCAGCAAAGTACTCCTGTTTTACTCCAGCAGGCATTCAGGCTGGAATTTCATGCAGCAGCTTTTCTACACCCCTACTGATCCAATTCCCATTACCAGCAGTTTTCCTGGAATACATTTCTAATTTTATTAGAGATTTTTAGAAAAGTGAATGCCTCCTAGTCGGGTCACTGAGCTACTACTGTACTACTGAACTACTCTGTTGCACATCATTTGGTGTGAAGGATGTTTGTACAGGCCAATGATCTGTACCCCACAGGCTTATCCAGAGAGGATCTACAAAGTCCTTGTGAGCTGAGCTCATCCCACAGGCCCTGTAGCAAACATCTGTTTTATACTGCATATCTGTTATCTTTAATTCTAAATTAGTGTATCTTCATATTAAATGCTCCTTCCATTTTTTTCCAGTCAAAGGAAACAAGACTGCTTGGTTCAAGTCCTTTGCTTCACTCATTATTTGAAGATCATTTTGCAAGGGCAATTAACATATTTGAACTAAATCTAGATCCAAATTTCTGTGTTTCAGACCCATTTAATGTGTTTCAGTCTTCTAAGAGCACTTTAAAGATATGAACTGCAGTTCTTGGGGACTGGATCTTGGGAAAGATAATGCTTGGGATTTTTTTCACAAAGAATACATTAATGGGCTGCGCTACTCTGTAACAATCTGATATTCTTTAGCTTAGATTTCTTGCGTGTAAAGAGGATGAGATAGATATAAACACCTGGCTACAAGTTTGCACTTCCAGATATGCATCCCATTTACTTTATAAGATTTTCTTGACAATTTTCTTCCCAAAGGCCTCTTTGGCAGTGCACACAGCTCCCTGTGGCCTTGGACTGGAGGTACCGAGCATTTTGTCTGTGACATCAGCTGCCATGAAGTGCCGCTGTGTACTGCTGAGCCACTCCTCAAAATGACATTATTCTATAACTTAAAATTCATTTTAGGCAGAGAAATTGCAAAGATTTGATAGGGAAGGAGGCGATTCCAGAGTCTGAGCCTGTCAAGGGCCGAAGGTGAGGCGCAGACCCCTTCAGTGAAACAGAAGCGGGAGCCAGCCGCGGCCCTAGAGCCGGTCACCGCCGTTACGGCTCTGGAGTTACGGTCACTTCCAGGGGTTACGGTCACTTCCCTGCGCTTCTTCCGAGACACTTCCAAACCGCTCTTTCCGCGCCGGGCCCGGTCTCCCCGCGCTGCCCTCTGGCGGCACGCGGCGAGAGCGGCCCCGCCCCGCCTCAACTCCGGCCCCGTCCCCACCTCAACTCCGGCCCCGCCTCAGCCCCGGCCCCGCCTCAGCCCCGGCCCCACCCCCGCCTCAATCCCGGCCCCGCTTCAGCCGCGGGCCCAGTTGCAGGTAGCGAGCGGCGGTTTTTCTATTTCAAACTGCGACAAGAGCCTTCAAGAGCTGCCAGAGCGTGCGCCGCGGACTCCAGAAAGGCAGCAGCTTGCTCTCGTGTTTTGGTTTCTGCGAAGGCCTGGCAAACAGCAATTATTTAACCCTCGGCCCCTGCTGGGACCGCTACCGGTCCTCCCTTTTCCTAGTGATCGCTCCAGGACCTCGCTCACTCTTTCATGGATGTATTCCCCATCCCAATGTAACCCCCATCCCTTGCCGTGTCACAACCCCCCGCGCCCCAGCATGTGCCTCCGTGGCTCAGCTTGAACGTGATTCCTCTGAACAGACTCCAGATATGCTGAATATCTCCATGAATGTAAAATGGTACTTTTTAAAAAAAAATGCTGCTGTTTTATTTTTTATACAAACTAAAACACCAGAGGTCATTGAATCCTATATTAAATACATAAATTAAAAAATAACCATTCATAAAACTTTACATACAATAAGGATTCTCTCCTACACATTAATACATATAGTACAGATACATGTCCAGTGTTTATCAAAGGGTCATTCTGCCAAGTCATTTACAATTTTGTTCTGGAATAGACACCAAAAAAATCTGGAACAAAAAGTATATATAAAACCACAGAGGTGCTGATGTGAGAGAGGGCAGGGGAAGAGAAAACCCTTTGGATCACCAGCAGCTGTGTGTTTGTTCTCTTAGTCCTGCTCATGTCATGAGAGCCTGGCCTGTGCAGTCCTCGTGGGATGCCACAGAACTGAAAGCTTTGGGTTTCAGAGGATGTTTTCCCACTGAGATGATGGTAGGGGGTTGGAAGATGAACACCACCTAAAAAAAACCCTCTCCGTTGTCCTCCAGGCACATCAGTAAGAGAGGATAGAGCTGTGAGCCAGGTAAGAAGTACCATTTCCTTACTGCAACCCCAACTGCTTGAATTCATCTTACATAACCAAGCCCTCATCTGAAGTGCTTAAATTCAAAAAATAATCTTCAAAATCTCCCAACTTGGTAATTGGAAAAAAAAAGCAGCAAGTCAAATTGTGGTCAAGCTTATTTGTACTACCTTCTGTGACTCACCTCCTGCTTTGGCGGGATGGATGGCCTGGAGTGCTGCTACTCCTGAACAGCCTCGAAGGGATGCATGGGAGGGATCCAGCGCTGTATTTGCTGTTCTCAAAGGCTGCAGTAAATTGATTTTTATTTTTCTTGTTGGTTTTGGGGAAGGGAGGATTTTCAACCCTTTGCACCAATGAACGTCAGGAACAGCAGAAAGTCCAGGATTAACAGTCCAAGGACAAAGATGGGTCCAGAAAAAAGAATCAAAAAATTATTTTCCCATGAGATGTGAAACTAAACCTGGATGAAGGTACCAGCTGTGGCAGCTAAACAATCTTGATTCAGTTCCCCATGCCTAGATTGAAGTAATACGTTCGTAAGCTATAGGAATAATTTCTATATACAGTAGGGAATAGGTAAGTATATGCATATATATGTATATATATGTACATATACATATAGATACATGTATATATATATATATACACACACAGACATTAATCTCATTTTGATCTAGCTGACAGCAGAAAGTTCGTATTAACTCCTATCAGCCAGTGTGTTTTAGGCATGGCATGTGTTACGCTGCAAGGAGAGTAAAGCAGTGGTGGTGCAGCTCCCTGAAAGGAAGAACAATCTTTGAAAAGTTTGCAGACCCAGGGCTGCTGCAGTCAGACTACCAGCCGCCATCCCACCCTGAGCCCTTGGGAATGCAGTACCTGCATGCATATGTATACACACAGGAGTAAGGGACTGCAGATGAGACAAAAAAGAGAAATTAAGTAAGATATGGCTCAGGCAGTGTAAATTATATGAAGCCTGCTACAAGACCAGTCAGGTATGTTGTGAAACTGTGTACTTCTATCTGTGCCATAAACCTTCTGTACAATTGCCTGAAATAAACGTTTCTAGGGTTTTTTTAAAAAACAAAACCAGTGGTTAAAGTTACTGCACCATGACTGAAACCAAGTGCTGCTCATTCTTCTGCAAGAACTCAGTACTTTAACTGCCAGCCCTAACACTGAGGAAAGCAGCCTGAAGGTGTGAAATTACCTGATGCTGCAACAGAGAAAAGAGTGAGGTGGGAAGAAGGAATAACCAGAGAGAAAGCCCCCTCGTTGTAGCTAACAACCTGTTAAGCTTCTCAGTGATCTCCAGCTGTCACAGGAGTGGGACCACTCTTCCAGGGCCCAACTCCAGAGCTTCAGGACTGAACTCCTAGCTCATGGAAAGCACATGTACATTTGGGTCAACATTATTCAGAGTCTTCTGCTAGGGAAAAGGAGCTTGAACAAAAAGCATGCAATGTGCCTGCAGTCACATAACATATCTACCTACAAGCATATTTCTTAAAAAAATGAACCAGCAAACATACAAGCAGCTTGGTGCCGTAACTCAGTAAAACCCCTTGTCTGAACCAGTGTTTCAAGAGGATGTGGTCATTCTATAATTTAAATTAATTTCAAGGAGCAGGAAAAAATAATCACTTGCTAATGACATCTACTCTTCGATGGAAGGCTTAACACTATCTCCTGGCACACAAGAAATAAGGATGTTAGCAGTCTTTGTGGAGAAACTGAGCCCAGAATTGCAATGCAGTTGGGCATAAGGACATTACTGATTAAAAGCTATTCTGCCCAAAAAAAAGGTATCTCTGAGGGGCAGGCATCATTGACACTAGAGGAACTTTCTCCCTGCTATGGCTAAGGAACTGCTTTCGATGTGCTGAGTTGCTCTGCCAAGTGACGTCACTGCTTTCTGCCTCAGCTGCTTCATCTGTAAAAGTAAACAGGCAACCAAAGGAGAAGCTCTTTGAAAAAACACTTTAAAAGCCTCTGATGTGCGTAAGATGTTGGTTCATGTGATCCCTGCTTTGAAGGTGTAAGTAATGCACAAGCTGTATTCTGGCCCTTAATTTTCTAGTTTGTAGTACAGAAATCCATTTCTTCCAGTTAAAATTAAGGCTTCATCGCAAAAGACAAAGCCTTGGAACCCAAAGCCTGAACAGGTAGGACACCGGGAAATGAAACCAGAAGCACTGAGAAGTGCACTGTCAGTCCATCAGTGAGAAACTGAGGGTAGGTGCAGCTGGCTGCCCTGCTTCCCTCGGCACAGGACCCTCACAGTGACTGCTGCAGGCATTATGCTCCTCAGAGATGTTTCTGAAAGAGTACTGGGGTGCATGGACCTATGACCTCAGGGAGGCACCACAGCCAGGTTCCACATTTGTGATTACAGAGGTAAGTAATACTTTGAAATGAGAACTACTTTTACTTACTCTTAACTGTGGAAAAATCTAAACTGACTAGCAATATTTCTTATTTGTAATAAGGTTATGTTCATAAAGTTTTTCTCCATTTTTTGTCTATGTATCACTGTTTAGGAAGCCAACTGACAAAGTCAGTTGACAAGCTGAACCAAAACATTTTTTCAAAGCTGGGACAAAACAGTTGGAAACTGATGCTTTGTGAATCATGTCACATGGATAAGGGGATTAGCTTTCCTCCCTGCCCTGTCCTCCAACATATCTTTCTCAGAAGCTACTCTGTAGGTCCAATTCAGTGATCCTCAGTGGTTATTCTACAGTGAAACCAAGTACAGTCATTACTATCTCAATGGTAGTCTTTAAAGAGTATGAAAAGTATCTGACAATAGATAGGCTGTTCTTCATGGAGGGACGGTGAAGAGAGGTAAGGCTTCAACTCCACTAGAAACCCTCCTTATGCCAGACACCCTCTTCTTCCAATCCTTGGCCAAGGCAGGTGGTGCTGTGTTATGATCTCAAGCACAAAACATGGTGACCGGTCCTGCCCATCCTGCAATAACCCAGACTGTTTCTATTTTTTCCTTTCTTCTTTCCACATTGCAGCTGTCATTTGTTCCTGAGGTTAAAACCAAAGAGGGAGAGCAGGATTCCCTGCAGCGAGAAAGCCACACACTTCAAATCGAGCACTGTTGTCAGTATCTCTTGAGTTTCTCCTACTCTCATCTGTTCATTTTTGATCCATTTGTCAGATGACAGGGTGACATTAAAATGATTGCCCTGCACAGCAGGAATAGATTTTTCTATTGTAACTTTGGTTCCATGCTCAAGACACACTGACTTGATCAGCTGAAAGTGGTTCCTTCCCTTTAAGTTCTTCCTAGGTGATGTAGGTTGTCAGTTTATTTTTCTTCCCTTTTGTAATTTCAACATATGGGATTTCATTAGATGCAGCATATATCATAGCTTTAGACAGGAACTGTCAGGTAACAAATTTTGAGTGATGGCTTTAAAATACAAGGTGGTTGCAGTCTTGGCTACAGGTTGTTCATTTTTATACTTTTGAAAATAGGTGTAAACAATATTCTCTTCATCGAGGGGTGGAAGCATTTGCCTTTATAAGGACTTATCTGTGTGGTCGGGCACTCTGAAAGTTAAAAAAAAAAAAAAAGAACATCTGTATCAGATAAGGTGTAAGTCTGTAAGTTCCTCTACCTACCTATCCTAGCTTTGCCAAGATACAATCTATCAGTCAGGAAGCTGAAAAGGTCAGTTCTTACAGCTATGAGTGTAAAACTGGTTCTGTCTGTATGAAAAGCATTTGTGAGAATTCTGTGTATTTTGCTAAGCTTGTCCATTTAAACCCCACAAAGTGCAACCCTGTGGTGCATAAAAGGTGCCACGGGCATCTTCACAGGAGTAGTATGCGTAAGTTTCAATGACTCTCAAACCAAAGCTGCCTAAAATTCACCCGTAACAAGAGCCATGGCAGCAGGCAATATCCTTGGGGTGTCAAAGCAAGCCTGGAATTTTGGCTAATGCAGCACTGAGGCAAACAGAAACTGCTGCTGTTCTGAGAAACTCTACCCTACCTATGGAAAATAACTTTTGTTCTCGGGTTTGAGACAAAGGAAAAAAAGGGCATATTTTGTCTTCGTTATCTCAGCATCCAAGCCTACAAAGTAAAATTCACTGGGTGCAAAACCCGCACAGACCACACTTCCTTATGTGATCACAAATGAGTGAATACGTATGTTCACAAGCAAAGAGAAAATGCAGGTAGGAAAATCCCACATAAACAGGAATTAGAGAGCTTTTGGTCTGGATACTGTATCTGCTGCACATGGTTTCCTTTATTTGCACATTCTTGTCCTTTGTAATTTCAGTGTGGCAGTGAGTCAGTCTGGTGTTCACTGTTGGTGAGAAGGAAACCAGAAACTATCATCTGTAACCACACTGTGGGTTCCGCTCTGCTGGTTAAAAGATTGGTAAAGGATAAACTGCACCAAGGCATGAACAAAACCAAAGACTTCTTATCATTAAGCTCCCTAGGATGAGCTCCGCTTTTTCTTTGTTTTGTCAGGGATCTGTTTCTGTAAGGGACTACAGAAGTCCCTTATAAGGCTAAGACAGTTCACTTGCATCCAGTGGAAGTAAAGCAATTTTGCAATAGATATAGTATATTATATAGATGACAATATATATAGCTCCATAGTTATAAGAAGAAATGCTGATGGCACACTCCCCATGCCATGCTCACCTTTGCTGAATTAAATCACCTGGGTAGGCAGGTGTTTTTTAATGCAAATGGGCAAAACAAGTCAGTGTTAGTTATTATCTCCAATTCCATGTATACCTGCCTCGGAAAATATGACTTTGCTAAAATCCCTCTCCATCTTGCCAACACCATTCCCAAATTGCTTGTGTCTGGAGATTTCCCCTCAGATATTGAGGGGAGAGGATCCCACAGAGGAAAATACAGGGGTGAAGGCAAGGGATGAGTAGCTTACCATTACCTTGTTTTTGAGGAACTGCTACAAGACTTGATGCTTTGCACCTGTGGAGTGACTGGCCTTGGTAAAACACTCTACAGGTATCATGCGTGCTGTAATGCTGGGCCTGCTGCAGCTGTCTTTACAGTTCAAGGGAGTTCACAGCAGTGCAGATCCTCTGGAAAAGCATTGAGTTTATATATCCCTCACACACACCTCACCCGTAAGATTTTTCCACTTTCACAGTCAATATCGATTCTCTAAATCACTGTATCTCCACCACTGTCATGGCTCCTTCCTCTGTCACTCAGCTCTCCGTAATCTCTCTTGTTGGTCCCTACTTGATTTTCATAAAGCCGAATATGCAAAAGCAGGATGAGAAAAGCAAAAGAATCCTTCATCTCCTGGGTAGTCCTAGGAGTGCCACAACTGCCTAGCAGGCTTTCTAGGGCTGTAAACCACATTTCAGCTCCTGCTGATGCTTCTCATCCTCTCTGTGGGGAACTGGACTCCCATGTGCTCCAGGGACCAGCCATTATGGAGCAACACTGAATTCAATGAGTGAAACTCATCTTGGCATTGCAGTTAGCCTTCCTGGGTTCAAGTGATCCCAAAAGGATTTACACCTGCTAAACCTTAGATACTATGTAAAACAAGAGGAAAACCCATTGAAGGAGGTTGGGCCAGAATGGGGGGTGGAGGGTGGGAGAGAAAGGGCATGGGGAGGGAAGTGAAGCCTTGACACGGTCTCTAAGGGACCCACATAAATTTCTGTGCAATGACATCAGTCAGTTGTGCAGCGGGGACGGTTGTGTCACCCCTAAGACAGCACAGAAATGTTTATGCTGTTTTGACTATGAGCCCTGTTCAAGGAACACAACAGCCACATGTGCATCAGCTCAGTGGAGAGTGAGGGCTGAACAGGACCCAGCAGCCCATGGAGGCACGATGACTCCAAGTGAAAAATAGCAAACCTCCTAGAACTGAGCAAAAATATAGAGTTCTGATCTTAAGCATCTCATTAGCTTTTCTA
Organism: Cyanoderma ruficeps; assembly: GCA_008694505.1. Taxonomy (NCBI): domain Eukaryota; kingdom Metazoa; phylum Chordata; class Aves; order Passeriformes; family Timaliidae; genus Cyanoderma; species Cyanoderma ruficeps. The sequence goes on from VZDJ01000219.1 coordinate 15,453,345, forward strand.
ACCAGCCAACACCTGCCCTCAAGTTAGGCCAAAAGGATATGTTATCAGCAAATGGTATTAGGAGATTGGTACTGGTAAAACTGGGATGTATAAGCTTCTCACCAATTCTGTAGCTGTACTAGAAGAGGCAAATACTCACTAGAGAACCAACGCCATACCAACTCTGGTGGAAAATGTAGGTGCAAACTGTATGTACAGAAAACTCTGAACCCAAATTTTTCTCATATGTTGCACAATTATTCTAATGGTGATAGGAACTGAAAAAGGACGATAGTACAGGGAAATGGAAAAAAATCATGCAGACAGGCTCTTGCAAATGTCACTACCACTTCCTGTGATTTTTCAAGGTGCACCTTAAATCCAAGAATTTTTTTATTTGGAATCTCCCTCTAGGCTGACTGCTTCTTCTGGAGTCATGATTCTGTGGTACAGCAAAAGACACAGTCATATAAAGTTATTTGCTATTACTGTGTACTGTGAAAATCTTGGCTTCTTAAAATTACTCTGTCCATAGTTTGGTTGCTTCAGAAGAATTTTCTCGGGTTTTTTTCTCCATTATGAATAAGCAAGAAACTGTAAAGTCAAACTTTCACCAGTCACAGCCACTTAAAACATTTCACAGCCATACCATGCTGTACCATGGTTCTCAGAAATCCTGCAGTAGGAACACAATTAAGCATGCAGTCATAACTTAAAGTGTTTCATGATCACTGGATCAAGCCAGTAGGTTTTAAACAGCAGCAACTTGATAATGATATTACTGACTGTTGTTTACAAGAGCTGTGATCACAGATCTGTCCACATTTCTCCTAATTCTTCTCTATGGCTTTTTCCCCATTCAAGCCAACCTCCATGTATATTGCTCCCTCAGTCCGTGCAAACATTAATTTTGAGGTTTGGCCAAACAAGGATGCAGTGGATTCCAGCTGATGTGGATAATTCTGAGAGTTGTCTCTGCATCAGCAGAAGACTGCAAATGAAAGCTTTGATCTAGCTGAAATGAAGCACGAAGTAGGGGCTCTTCCTTGAAGGGAAAAGGAAAACCCACCAAACTGAACCTATGCCACTTAATTTTAATCAGTATCTTGAATTGCATCTGGAAACAAAAAATGAGCTGGTACAAATGGTGGAAGGGCATGGCAGAACATCTTTCACCCAACTGTATTTCAGCTTGTCCCAAATGCAAAGCAGAGGAATTATTCATTGACACAAGGAAGCCAGAGCCAAGAGAGAATAAGAAATTTAATGGTATGGGTCTGTCCCCAAATCAGAAAATTATGCTCTGTCGTTACATGCTCTTGAGACTTTAACATTATGTTTTCTATGTTCTACTTTTGTTATCTTGAATCAAAAGAAAAATTGTCCTAGCCCAGCACCCTTGTTCTGGAAGTGGCTAGCCACAGAGAAAAATGGGACCACTATAGTTCTCTGATTTATTTCCCCATCTTCACATGACTTTTTGAACTTTCAGCTACTGTGACAGACCTCTTTACAACCTATATCCTTAACTATAAATTTTTGTTTACATTAAGCTTATCACATGGCTATTGTTTGTATTAGGCTGAATAATAGCAAACTGTATGTCTGTCCATCCATCCATTCTATGACAAATTTTTTAGACCTCTCCAATACCTCCTTTTATCAGTGTCACTTCCTGAGCCACAAAAATCCTTCCATTTCTCTGTCTCTTCCTTCCTATCTCTCAGCAGCTGATCATTCTTCCTTGCCCTTCTTTGTATTTTTCCTGCTGCTGGACACAGAGCTCTACCTATTTTAAAATCCTTCCTGAGTGATAGTTCAGAGTGTGTTTACAGTGGAGGTTATTTAAACTGTTTTCCGTCTGCATCCCCTTGCAAACATCAACACTGAATTTCTGAATTTCCCCTGTAATTCCCTTGCCTTTTTGATACTGTGAAATTCCTTGTTAGCTTTTATTTTTACAACTATGAATAGCACAATATCACCAGCAACTCAGCAGTACAACCCTCTACTGTGAACGATTACAAATTGACAACAACCTGCTGCATTCGCTGACTCCAAACATCCACAAGAACACAGAAGGATGTGATCCTCCGCTCTGTGCAAGAAGTGCTAGCTTTGAGGAAATAAATAAAACAGTCTTACCTTTCCAAGAGGCACATTGACATCAAGGCCAAAGAATAAAGGCAAGAGAGAAGAACAAGAATAGAAACAGAAACTGCAGAAGAAAAATAAGACTGTGTAAAAATGAAAGATAATGGCATTGTAAGCATCAGAATTATTTTTGCACTCTGTAGAACAGTTAGAATATTAATTCATTCAGAAAACACTGTTATTTCCCTCATTACATCTGTAAGTACCACACTACCTTCCAGGCATAGAAAACAGATCCCAATAATTTTGGTGATGGATTACAATTGGTACCACATTGAAAGCCTTAGGTGTAACTGTCACATCATGATACCCCATGGGCTGACAAGTCATAAAGCTGGATATCAAAAATAGCATGCGTAGTATTTTTAAGTGTGTTAAAAAACACTGGCTGCAATCCATGCTAGAAATAGCCTGGATATATAAATATATATATATACACACACATGTACATAGGTTTATAGGTACGTACACACACACACACACCTCAGTCACCATTACATGTTTAATGATATAATGTAGTATTTTAAGATTGAAGTCTGTATCTAGTGACAGAAACTGAAAAGAATGGACTGTGGACCACCACCAACAGGTGCAGCTGACAGAGAGAACTGGATCGCTACTTTCAAAACAAAGTTCATCAGTGTGCTTCAGAAGCATAACAGAACCAACCTTTTCCTCCAGATCCTTAATTTGTCTCTTCTGGATGTCAGTTTTATCTTCTAAATCTCGGATCCTCTGGAAATCAGAAAAGAAAGCATCTACACTAAATTCTCAGTAAATCTGTCCCAGTGTACAAGTAGCTTAATGTTCCAAGTGCCATAAGTCTAGAAATCAACAGATCCACTTCTGTGGCAGGGATAATCTTGAGTCCTACTGTGACTCCATCCACTCATCCCGCCAAACCACCACAGCTCTACCATGTGTGCAACTGCTTAAAATATGATCCTGCATATATGTAACTGGATCCTTAAATGCTGGAAATTAGCATCAATGATTAATCTCATCTCAGACAGAATTCTAGATGAAAACTTTAGGCTAGAATTTTGAAACTCAAAGTATACCAAGACAATCTTGCACAAGCTAGTATCACATGTCCTTGTATGCAGAGAAAAAAAGTATGAGATAATTCAAAAAGCTAGGTGCCAGGCTCCCTCATGGCATAGAGCTTGCCTAGATTTGAGCTCAGATTGTGTTCTTACACAGAAAGGCTGAATCGATTCCACATGTGGTTCCTTCTTCTTACCTGATGAGCCTGCTGGAGCAGCTCCATCCTCTCCTGAAGAATCTGGCAATCATATTCTCTGCTTTTCCTCAGCATCTGACGTCTTAGCTTTTCCACTGCTGTCCGCAGCTCTTCCTGCTGTTTTTCAGTGAGTAGTTCCCCAAACTTTATCACTGTTTCTTGCTGCAAAGCATTGTACAAGGTGGCTTCAAGCTCCTGGATCCTCTGGTTGATGCAATACCAAAAGTCAGTTAGAGATGAAACATGGTTTAAACCACACTGGGAACTGGGGGACTGGTGGCAGATTCAGGCCCCTGCATAAGAGGCAGTCCCTGTGCTAAAGTGCGCAAAACTGTGAAAAATTGAACTCAGAAAATGGTTCCATGTTCTGAAAAAAAGGATAGGAACTTTTATTTTTAAAATATTTTAATATTAATTTTCACTGAAATCCTTCACTTTTACTCTTTTTTACGGAGTTACAGAGATAGAGTTAGATAGAATTTTCAAATCTGAAGTGTAAATTATTTCACCAATTCTAAAATTTCCACCTATTGCTCTACAAAACTCCAGCTGGACAAGCTGACATTAATGAGCAATATCGGCCTTAAACTGACAAGAGTTTCAGACTTCAGGAGGTGTGCCTTTTTATGACATGAAAAGGCAAGATATTGTGTTGAAGCTGTGCAGATTGCATGCTAGTATATCAGAAGAACGAGGAAAGAACAAATTTAAAAACACCAGTACTAACAAAAAAAGCAAAAATCTCTCCTCTTGATTCAACAAGTCTGTGTGCTATTGCAGAGTTGCCCAGTATGTGCTGCAGAATTTCCTTTGTACATACCATGTATGCTTGGTCAAGAGCTTGCTTCCTGTAGTCTAATTCTTCCTCCAAATAACCTTTTATTTTGCAAAATTGCTCCTACAATGAAGGATCATTTGGACAGAAAAACAAATTAGTTACTCCAAATACTTTAGGAAGTTTTATCAGATCATTTACAGATATCTAATTCAGCGGGATGAGGAGACTGGTTTTCAACTGATGCTCGGCAGAATTATTAATATCTGACTCAACTAGAAAAGAAAGAAGGGCAAATAGCTGTAGATTGCTCTTGTAGGTAAATACATCTGATCTACATGGAACTAAATCCATCTCTTTTGGCTTCAGTGGTATTGCTTGGCATTTCAGTAGTGAAATTTAGAGTGTTCTGTGTGATTTTTTTAAAGATACTTCCTCTGGCATCAGGGATTACTCTTTTTGTGCCTTCTCTTATTTTGAAAGAGGTGTTAAAGTGGACTGAACTAAACAGGAACTAACTAGACATTCACATTCCTTGGGGGCAGCTGCTGTGCTTTAACTTATCAATCCACCTTAAGCTGAACAGACTTAAGTACAGACATACCACAGGAACAAAACACAAGCTACTACAGCTGTCTAATTCTTGTAGTTATGTTTGTTCATCTTGTAGGCTACTGCCATTAACTAGAATAAGAACAGGGTAAGGTACTAACTTTAGTTAGTATGTAATGAAAGCCAACAGTGTTATTATTCAATTCAATCATTTCTCACATGCTGGTCCTGAATAAAATGTAATACAGCAGCTGATGTTTGGGTGTTGAATCTTATGAGACAAATAATGCACACCTCTCTGAAAATTACTGAGAAACCTTTGAACCCTCTGTACTTACTAATAAACAGTCATCCTCATAGAAAGAGAGGAATTTTAAAAATTTTTACTATTTCTGTTACTGTTATTCTGCTGTTGCATGCAAACAGGATCAGGAACAATTTTATGGATTCACCAATAATCAGAGAAATGCTGTATAGTTCATTTGCCAATAGACTTTCTTAGTTATTTTTTGGCACATCAAGTAAGCGTGACACAATCAGTGTCCCTAAAATGTGGAATAAGGAAAGTTTTCTTACCATATCACTTTCCAGTTCCATCATCTTCTGATGCAGAGCAGCTTCAGCTCCCTCAATCTGCTGGATCCACTGGAGAGAAGACAACAAGACCTGTAACCTGCTGTGTTTTCCAGCACACAAGCAGTGGCAAGTGGGATATCTACAGCATCTTGTTAGTTTGTTTTTAGCTGCCTATTGCTAGTGCTGGGCTCATCTTGAGGCTGTTTGTGACAGAGGCAGCCATGATGTCTGCAGGGAGCACTTGGCAGGGAAGCAGCAAGAGGATTACCACTGCTGGGTGACTGGAAGGTGGAAAAGCATACATGCCCTTGGATGGACAAGGAACCCATTTCACCCCATGGATAAAGGCCCACAGTGGGCCTACAGCATCTCAAAAATAGCTTAGTTGGCTTTATAGCAGTTCTGTTTGAAGAGGATGCATTGTTGAGCAGAGTTCTTGGAAACTGTCATGTTGAAAAAACTGTGTGCTGCATTTGAGCCTTAGAAAGCAATTTTAACCAACTTCCACTTTCATAATTTTTGAAACAAGGAATGTAGACACATACTTTCAGTGAAATTTTGGCACACAGATCCCTTTAGAAGCTTTAGAAATCTCAGGACTGTAAATCCCAATTTTTACCTAATTACAGCTTAAATTTTTGATGATTTCTCATTCAGTTTTCAATTGCAAGTTTTCTTTCATATTATTTTTGTATTTGTAATTTTTTCTACTGCACAGCTTGAGCCACCTCAGTTTGATATTTTTGCTGCTTCAGCAAGGTGCTTGGGACTGTGCTGACAAAGTTTATTTTATTTGGGGAATCACTTCCAAGACTAGAAAGTTTAACAATATTGATGACAGCAACAGGGCAGAAAATGTGTTAGATGAGGCTTTAGATAACACGTGAGAAAAGCAAGCACACGATTTACCTTTTCTGCCAAGGATAATACCGTGGAAGCCTGAATTATGGCCACTTGTTCTTCATTCCTTAAATTCTGTGAACAGAAAGACAGGAAAGAGGAAAATTGGCAGCAGTTTCCTGCATGAATAAAGACAATCCAGCCTACAAAACATGTCCACAGTTTTCAGAGGATCTCTGTAGTACTGAGTATTCAGCTTCCATCGAAATAATCTGTTAACATATTAAGAAGACCAATACTTTTGCCTTTCTATATGATATGGATCAACTGTATCATTCATTCCATTACACCTTAAGAGGAATGTAAACTAAAATCAGAGCCGTTGATTTGTCTTCATGCTAGTTTTACAAAGCTGAATTTCCATTAAAGCTTTTGTAAAAATAGTACTGATTTACATCAGCACTTGAACAGACAATAATGATCCTTTGTTTTTATTTCTTATAAACTTTTTAAAGACATATCTAATGTTGGCCAGAGATACAGGATCTCTTTTATGTGGGCAGCTATGCGCTTTTAGCCACAGAGAATTTGATAATTCTTGCCTATTTATGAAACCGTTAAAAAGAATCCTAGTCCTGATGAAGAGTGGTTTACTCAGACTGCCAAACTCATTCATATGTTTTCCTAAGTGAATGGGGTGCAATTGGGCCCAGTCCCAAATACTGATAGTCTTTGGACATTCTTCCCAGTCTGCTAAACCATATGTAACAGATGCATAATTTAACAAGTATCTTAGAAAACAGACATAATTATACACATCACTCACTGCACCATACAAAATGCAGCTTGTAAGGAGAAAATATATCCCATTTCAACTTACCCCATTATCACCTAGGATGTCTAACTGCTTTATAAGGTCTGGGATGCTGACATCCTGCAAAGAGAGAGGAAGGTAATGGCATGGCATGCACCTTTTATCAAGGCTGCAAATCCAAATGGATTTCACTTGCCTTTCAACCAGATTTTATCATTATGGTGAGAATTTTGAGTCTAATTGAACTGTGTCTGTCACCACACTCTTACATTAGACTCAATTTAAATACCTGAAGTTTAGTGGAGTTATTTGTAATGGATTATATGGGTGGCACCCACCACTCCTGTAGGGAGAAGCACTGCTTTATACAACTGACCTACCTTAACCCCTTCCTTCATGCAGTAGATCTGTAGAGCACTCACACCATCTGAGAATGGGTGAATCTGGAGATTAAATGGTGGGGACCGCCTCTCTCTTTCCTGCAAATAAATTGAAAATATGCTAGAGAATCTATTAGAATGAAGGAGATGCACACAGAAAATGCCATAGCTGCTGTTTATATCATACTTGACTTGCAAATCCTAGCTTCTCATTTTACAAGGCAACAAAAGAAACATCTAGACCCAGTCTGAAAAAGTGAGCCAAGTGGGACAGGATCCTAAACCCAAGGTAACTGTTTAACAGGAGATTATGTCAATTATAAAATTATGTCAATTTGCAAACTGGCTGTTGAAAGGCTGTCACCTATCTAAGAGTCAAGTGATTTGCTCTATAAAGTGTTGAACAACTATACATCATTGTAAATATTCCGTTTAGAAAGGGGTGATTGACTTTAGACTGTTGGGAGACTCAGATTACACATTTTCCTCATCCCGGTATGCTGTACATTCTAACATCTGTAGAAAACAACATGTTCAAAAAAACTGATCAACCTAGCTATTTATACATTTTTATTGCTTAAAATTTACAAATATTTGTCCTATTTGTCCAAAACTATAAATAGTTTTAAAGCACCAGAGACAAAAAAAAAATGAAGATGCTATTTCTCATTTCCTTTCACATATTCAGGCAAGCACAGAAGTGAACATGTTCAGTTCATAAACATGATCAGTTCAGCTCCCTGCCATATGGAAACACATCTGTCAGGTAAAACTGTGGGACAGTTCTATGAGTAAGGGGCAAGTCTAACACAGCATTAATTTATGAAACCCAGGAAAGGCTCTGTGGCAAATGTATTTGGCCTCGGACAGCAATGGAAAAGAACAAAAAAAAAAAAGAACCAGCTTATACTGGGGAAGAGAGCAGGTGAAGTTTTGCATGACTGGCACTCCAAAGAAGAGCCTGTAACTAGAGGCACTCTGGGAAGAGGGAGTTTGAGGTCCTGCAGAGGCTTCTGAAGCTCCTGCATCAGTGTCACCTGAGAGACTATTTGCATCCCCTACAGGTCATAGGAGAGCTGCTGAACAGGTAACACATCCAGTGCTCACAAAAGGAACAGCACCTGCACATCAGCAGACAGGCTTCTCCAAGTATTAGAAAAATCATGCCCACAGGCATGGCAACTAAGAGGCACACTCGTGTTAATCAGCTAAGCTTACCTGTGCACACTGGGCACCTGGCTCAGGGAGGAGTGAACCAGCTGGGTATGGTGCTCACTACTTACTATTACTATCCAGGATATCAGAGCTGAAATACTTCAGCTCACAATTAAAAATGCTGGGCCTGATTTGTTACTCTGTTTTGTTGCTACAACACTTGTGTAAACCCTTGATTAAAGCTCGTGTCCAGTGCAAGTGCAGTCATTTAATTTTCTACCAGCTCTACTGCAAGAAGCGCATCCATCACCTCCAGCTCGAGGTTGCGGAACTCCAGCAGCTCGTTCTGGTCTCGCGCATCCTGCAGCTCCTGTTGCAGACGGTTGTTTTCTGCTTCCGTTTTCTCTATCTAACAGAAATATGTTAAATCATGACCTGTGTGACGGTCACAAGAACCACAAAGTATTTGGTGAGTAGTAGTTGAGATAGCATAGGCTGTGCAAAATCTAAACCCTTAAGACATCTCACAGGATTCAGACAGCCCTTCAGAGTGAACATGCAAACCTTTGGAATGTACCTTGTCTAAAAGCTCTTGGTTCCTCTTAATGAAAAGCTGCTTGTCTTCCACCCAGTGTGAGTCCTGTTGGATGAAGCAAGAGTATTACAGAATAATCAAATTCCATGAGGCTGGGAACATTTATTGAAAACTGGAGCCACAATATCCAGACTTTCACATCCTACAGGAACAAGCTGTCTTTTACAGAACAACAACATTTTAAGTTTACCAAGATGTAGCAAGGCTTCCGAACTTGCCAGATCTGCTTGTTTACTGACTGGCAACATTACATCTCATGGAAGTTTACACTGAAATTGTGCTAGGTATTTTGTAAGCAGAACAGGTAAGATACAAAATAGGGGGAAAAAAAAATCACACAAGAATTACTTACTTGCCCTTTTTGAGCCAAAGTTTTCTCAAGATCCTCTATTTTGGCTTTATACCTCTGGACTTCAGCTTGAAGTTGCTCCTGAGCCTGTTGAAGTCAGACATCACATTAAAGACTAACAAAACCAGCAATGTGACTGGTATTAAAAGGAAACCAAAACCAGCACAGCCTGGGTTCATGCTGTCAATTCCACAGAGTGAGCAACCATTAGAAAGATTCTGACTCAGTGATGTTTTGTACCAACCCTTAGACTGGCACACAGTCCCTAAATTACCTAAATCCCTAAATTACAAAAAAAGTGCATAGTAGAGCCAAGTGGCAATAGGTAGTGGGAAGAGGCAATTTTAACTGCCAGGGAGGTTTTCAGGAGCTGACTCAACTAAGTACTAAACAAACTGATATGATCTCACAGCTGACTGCTTTGAGCAGGAATTTGGGCTGGAGACTGCCTGAGGTACCTTCCAGCCTGAATGATTCTATAATTCTATTAGAGGGACAACATTTTTAGCCTTGGAAGGTTTACTGTAGCCTGTATAACATTAAAATTTGAATGTAATTTGCATTTTTTTGTTAGAAACATTCAGATGTTCCTAAAGTTGGTGCAATGTGTGGCTTTGTGAAAAACCACAGACCTTCATTTGCCTTTAAAATCCAACCCCATCACATCTAGGCAAATGATGAGAAAACCCTTGTGATTCTGTCAGACTGCAGAGTTGTCTGCTTTGGCATGCCTGCCTGACTGCAGGTTCAGGTGGAGGACAGCTTTCTATAAACTGAACGACTGTGTCCATTCTTAACAGTCACCCTCTTTAAAAATGTACTCAGTAAACAAGTGAACAGACATTTCTCAGTGTCATGGATGCTGTGTGTAGCTCCATTCCATTGCATGTTCCTTTGAGGGGTTTCTTGTCCTGACAGCAATGAAATACTGTTACTCTGAAACTACTACTGACCCTGGCTTCTCTTTCAGCATCTATGACCCCTCCTGTCTGTTCCTGCAGCAGTGCATACGCTCTCTGCAGGGCCTGGTACTCCTTTGTCAGCTGTCGAAACCGCAGCTCTGACTCTTCTGCTGCTAAGCCCTGAAGAATAAGAAGGGACATGTATAAGCCAATGAGAAAAAACACTGTCAAAGCAAAGAATGCAAATGTGATTTGTTAAGCACAGCAGTTAGTTATCCAGCCTACCCCCCCCCCCCCCNCTTCCAACTTCAGGCCATTCCCTCGGGCCCTGTTACTGGTCACCACAGAGAAGAGATCAGTGTCCCTCCTCCTCCCCTCATGAAGAAGTTGTAGACTGCAATGAGATCTCCCCTCAGTCTCTTCTCCAGGCTGAGTAGACCAAGTGACCCAGTTGCTCCTGATACAGCTTCCCCTCAACGCCCTTCACCATCACTGTTGTTCTCCTCTGAAGGCTCTACAATAATTTAATATTTTTCTTATATTGTGGCACCCAAAACTATTGTGTCCTTGCACACAATATTCAAAGTGAAGCCATCACAGAGCAGAGCAGAACAATCCTCTCCCTTGACTGGCTGCCAATGCTGGGCCTGAAGCCTCCCCAGACATTGGTGCTGGCTGCCAGGGCACTGCTGACTCATATTCAACTTCCTGTCAACTCCTGGGTCCCTTTCCAGGTGCTGCTTTCCAGCATCTCATTCCCCAGTCTGTCTGTAGCTCCAGGGTTGCCCCATCCCAAGTTTAGAATCTGGCACTTTCCCCTGTTGAACTTCATCTGGTCGGTGATGGTCCAGCCCTCTGATTTGTTGAGGTATCTCTGCAGGGCCCCCCTGCCTTTGAGGGAGTCAAATAACTCATCCCTATTTTGTATCACCTGAGAACTAGCCCAGTATCCCTTCTAGTCCTGTGTCCAAGTAATTTATGATGAAACTGAAGAGCACAGGGCCTCAGATGCAGTCCTGCAAAACCCCACTAGTGACAGGTCACCAGTAGTGACAGGTCATCCTATTCACTATAACCCTTTAATATGTCTTTAAGCTAAAAGAAATTTGATAGGCTTGTTTCCTTGAAAGGGGAGAGGAAAAAAATCACCTCAAATTGCTGGGTAGTCATAGCTATAGACTCTATGGACTAGATTGTGGAAGAAAGTCTCAGCATTTCAGTATATGAGTAATCAAAATTAAGGTCGAACTTGAGAAGTACCTATAACTCAGTATGCACTACAAAAACCTAAGTGTTCTTGGGAGACTGACCACTTGTTTTGAAAGCCACCATCTCTTGAAAACCTGTAACTTGTCTGTGGAAAGAGTCAGATCTTACCTCATCCAGATCGTCGTCTGGGGTTGCTGGTGTCCTATCTGTTCTATATGAGGCCACAGAGGATGTTTCAGAGTCCATAGAATCATCATCATACCCAAAAACTGTATCCACCACATGTCTCTATAGAAGGAAAAACATGATTTCTGAACCTTCATGTAAACTTGTAGCATGTGTTCTGGAGAGGGGCAGAGGGGGGAGTTGCTAGTTACTTAAAAAGATGCGGTGTGAAAAATGAACAATGGACTACCCCTGCAATTACCATCTTCAAACAAACTCAAAGGAAACCCACTGAAGATAGTGTCTTGTGCTGGTGGAGAATAAGTTTGTTGAATAATTTTTCTGAGGGTCTGTCTCAGTCTAATTGCAAAACATGATGTGAGCAGCAACATGCCAGAGGAAAAGTCTCTGCCCTTGCAGGAAGGCAGGAGACTTGTTTGTTAACCACAAAGCTTTTCAGAAGACATTTATCAACATGCAGATTAGTGTGCAAAGGAGTGTCCTTCCATAAGGAGCTGGAAACATATGTAGAATAGGCAGCCCTCCTTCTCTCACAGACCCTGCTGATACATTTAAAGTCTAGGTGCTTCTCTTGCTGATATTGCTGTTGGACCATGTGAGTGAAAGCTATGCTAATACAAAACTAATGTGAAGGAACTTTTACTGCATCTTTCCAGGATTACAGTAACTGCCACATTATGAACAATTCCTCATGCTCCACGGTTTGGCTGTATGCCTGACACCTCACTATTGCCAATCTCGTAGCTGAATAAAATCAAATTAAAACTGAGATGTGTCCTGTGAAGACAGATGCTTGACCCTGCAGGCTTGGTTTCAGGGTACAGATTTGAGCATTTAAATACTTGGCTTATAGATAATTCTGGAGACAAACTGATCAACAAGCAATTAAGATGCACTTCTTCTTAGCAACATCTTTCACTTTGCTGACAGGCTAAAACCTTCTAAATCTGGAGTTTGAATCACACAAAAAACATGTACCAAAGATGTCAGTTAGCTTTTGCATACATCATAATTTTTTGCTCATTGTGTTGTCAAGCGAAGACAGTTGTCATATTCTCCAGTGTTACAATCTCTACTTTAGAAATAAAATTCAGTGATGAAAATACTATTCAGTCCTTGTTGTGTCTGCTACACCACTTCATGACCCACATAAAAACAATGTGAAGACACAGCTAGGATTTACTGGTCTGAAGTTCCCAGTGTGTAGACAGTGCAGGGTTACCTTCACAGAACACGGTTGATGCACTAAGGGATGTCCTTGGCGGACTGAGTGCAACCATGCAACCACTATTTCCACTTTTTGGAGGTGGGATGTAGACATTGCAAAGACATGCTTCACATCTACCTGATAAAGCGGCTATGTGAACCACTCCTGACTACTCAGCTCTAAAATTGTAAATTATACCAGCTTTGGACTTAATTCAGGTACAAAGATTAGTCAAAGACATATGGAACTGAGCAGGAGAGAATGACACAGTATCTCAGGCAGAAATTTCCACCTGAAGAACAGAGATGCACAAGGATTCAGCTTTAGCCCATGTGTGCTGTTTAAAATGGATCACAAAAAAAAAAAAAATGGAAGGTCTCTGATAAGGTAAACACCTCTCAGCATAACAGACCCTGAAACCAATACTTATAGAAATCAAATGGAATGACAATTATTACTAGGGGGGAGGGCAGAGGAAGGACAACAGATGGGACAGGAGCCCCATTTTGCTGCACACCCTTAACAGAATTTCAAAGTGGATTTAAAAGCTCTCCCAAAGTAAGGAATTTATAAACCTGATCACTAAACCAGATTGTTATAATCCACAAAGCTCTCTTTAATCAGATCACTAAAGTGTGTGTTCCTACACAGCCTACTTGAACACTGCAAATGAGAAACAATTTTTCATCTTACCTTGATTGGTTTTGAGCTCCTTTTATGCTTTCGCCGACGAATGAGTTTCTCCCTGTCCTGGAAAGATGGAAAAGTTACTCTCTCTTCTCTTCTTTGCAGCTGTTAGATAGCCAAATATACAGAGGAAATAAATAACAGAACTTCCAGTGACACCCTCCATATGTTCAAACAGGAATGTGATTCCAGGTAGAAGGGAGAATTCATATCCAAATCTATATGTGTGTCAGCTGAAAACCACCTCAAAAAAGCCCTTGTCCATGTGCCCTGAGCAGCTGTCAAACAACAGGAGCTGATGGACTGCCCTCTAAAATCACTGGGAGGCCTGGTGCATGGGTTTGGGCATTGTACAAGGGGCTGTCTGCCTTCCCTGATGAGGAGATGATGCCTATCTCAAAGTCATTAAATGATGGGAGTGTTGATCTTACCATTCCTAGCAACGTCTCAGAAAAGACAACAGCCTGTTTCGGAATCTTTCTCCTTCTCAGTATCATAATGCAAAGTCTGCTGACAAAGGAATTGTCAGCATTAAACGACACAAGAACTGGAAACCCACTGTCTAGCTGTACATGCTTTTCCAGCATAATACTGTTGCAGCAGCCCTCTTGTTACAAGGCAGAAATGAGCTGAGACACAGAGTTCTTGATATCACAGCACTAAAAGGGTCCTGGTTTATTCCTCTTTACAGCTCAGCCATCCTGACTTCAACCATTCACTGACTGTGGCTGCAGCAAGCTCCTGCTCTAGGTTTCCCTGGCAGCCTCTGATTGCTAGTTATTTCCTGCTAAACTCTGTGGGGATTAGTTTGCAGATTCTGAATGTACACTTTTACCTAGCTAGACTATGACTGCAGGTTCCAACAACAGGCTCTGACTGCAGACCCAGACTGACCTCACAGCAGTGATCCTCTCTCCTCAGGATCCATCTTCTTCATGATCCTCACGTTCATGATCCTCCATAATAATCCTCCCTTTTATCACACTTATCTTTATTGGATATAGCTGTCACTCATCGGGGCGAGGCTGAATTGGGTAATTAACAGAGCTGTTACTTACCAGGGGCAAGGTCACCTGTATTCCCCTCTCCTACGTGATACAGCACTGTGGGCTGGCCTCTTGTTAACGAACTTTTTAAGCATGACTTAGTTATAATGGTAAAACATCTCGGCACAGCCCTGTCTTGTGAACATGTAGGTACCTTCCTGAGCTCCACAGTTCTTAGTCTGCATTCCTTTCTGGAGCTCAATTCACAGTGTTATGCTTAGAGTTGTAGGGGCTGATGCTCCACTACAAATTCAGTGAACTGCACACATGCACACCTACACCTAAACATCTGCAGATGTTAAAAGCAAGTAAGGTATTAATTCTCAGACCTCAGTTATAAGAAGAAATACTATCAGTGGTAAACTATACACAGCAATCATTCCTAATTTCCTTGTGCTCTGGACATACCCTTGTTAACTCATCAATTATGTTCTGCTGTTCTATGACCTGAAGCTTTAAAAATTCAGTTTCTTGTTCCTCATTAGCCTGATCCAGGTCATTGAGAGATCTTAATTTCTTTAGAGGAGGATG
Organism: Cyanoderma ruficeps; assembly: GCA_008694505.1. Lineage (NCBI taxonomy): Eukaryota > Metazoa > Chordata > Aves > Passeriformes > Timaliidae > Cyanoderma > Cyanoderma ruficeps. Next base: position 15,468,525 of record VZDJ01000219.1, read on the forward strand.
TGATGTTATTTTTTCTCTCTGTGATAAGAATAAAAGATAAGAGATAAAATAAGAATTCAGCAATTAAAAGACCATCTTTCAGTTAAAAATGAAACATCACCTTTCATTTAAGCTCTACAGACCTTTAAATATGCTTCAGCTACACCATTTTTTTATTAATGCCCATCAGCACTTCTTAACAGCAAGGCTGAGTTCTTCAACCAGAATAACAAAGCTTCATCTATTTACTCATCATGTGGCAATACAGCCTCTACAGCACTTAAAGGCCAGACACCACAGCTCTTTCTTGGCCATGCATCAAGATGCCCCCACATGTGGCAAATAGAGTTGAATCTGCCTAGTGGGTAGGCAAACAGTATCTACTCTCATGACCCCATGTCCTTACTGATATTCAATGTAGAACCATAACAGTGAGGCAATGGACATGCTTTACTCATGTGAAAGACATGCATCCAGTCACACAAGGAGGAAAAGCAAAAGCTGTGGTAACAGATCTATTTTAACCACAGGTCAACATCCTGCCTGCTCCTGAGCATATATGGGAAAGGAGATGGCTAAAATCTGTGAGCATTACTCTAGCCACCCACAGCTTGTCAACTTGCATGATTTGGGCATCCGTAGTGTGAAGAGCAGATGTCAGGGAGCTAACTTAGCACATATAGGCCGTGTCCACAGATATGCACCAGTGGTGCTGCTCACTGAAGCCTAATGCATGCAGACTCCTGAGTCCTTTCTCTTTGCTGTGGGAGACCCAAGGGACTGTGATACGCACTACCACAGCTGTGGAAGAATAATTCTGACCCGTGACACTTTCAGTAAGTTTATGTTTTGTAGGCATGAGTAAATTGCAGAGTCTTTAAGAGGATTAACCATGTAACACTAAAGTCTTTTTTCTGTGGGACATTAAAGTGAATCTGATTATCCCCATCTGATCAGCAGGAAAGCTGCTCCCATTGCAGGGCACTTAGCCTGCTCAGGACAGTGGCTACAAGTCAGGGTAAGGTCCCTGAACACCCTTAGCAAGGGTGTTCAACCTTCATCTCAGTCTGCCAGCTTACATCTGGCAACCCAGAACATCCACCTCCTTTTCCAAAACAACATCAGTGCATGTGTAGCAACACAGGGCCCAGAAGCAGACTGATAAGCAAGGCACCCCCATCTGAAGGACATGCAGACCTAACTGCTTTGACCTCACTTCATATGGCTGTGACATGGAAAATGTATAGCTCTAACCAAATTTAAACACCACCATTCTCTCTTTCCCATACCCACCTACCATGCGTACATTTTATGGAAAGTTTCTATGCACTTAGTGCCATACCAGAAGTTATCAGCTCTAAAAAAAACATGTACATGATGCAAGAACATCATTCTGGCTGAAAACATCACTCTTAACAGCTTCCTTTTTGAATTCCAGATGAAAAATAGCACAGTAGGACATGCCTCAATGATATGAGGAAAAATGCCTTTTTTCCTCTTTCTTTTTTTCTGAAACAATTGAAACTCAATATTCTAACTTTGAAAATAAAGACTGTGACTATGCATTCATTTAAATATATTGCCCACGTATGCATAATACACAGTGTTATGGCACGTAAATCTATAACAATACAGACCAAATCATGGCTGTATCTTATCAATAGTATTACACGTTATATTCAATGCATATTCTCTATTTATATACATCATGCGCTATGCAGTTGTGGCCACCAACACACAGATTGGCCAGTAATCCTCATTTTGCTCTTCAGTACCAACCATTTCTATATTTTCTTTAGTGACTGCTTTGAGTTTGTCTTCCATGCGCTGCAAAGACTGCATAAGTTCATCATTTCTCTTCGTGAGGCACTTGTTCTTTTCCAGAAGAGGTTTACATTGTTTCTCAGCTTCTCGGACACGCTTCAACTGGATTGATGACAGCAATTAGAAATTGTCATGAGAGACACATGAATATATTTTTAATTTGCAATCTTGACATCTATTTTGCAATTATCACATAAAGAACACTGAAGGTGGCTAAACTGGTATGAAAGGAGCGCATTAAGATTTCTAGCTCAGGAATAAAAAAAAAACCATCCAGAGTTGAATTTATCACCCACATCCCTAAGCAGAGAAGTTAGAAATATAAACAGGTTAAATAGCCAGGGTCCTGATTCAACACACAGATATCACCACAGAGTAGAAAATCAGATAAAGGGATCAGTTCGCCGTTGTCAATTCTTCCTAGACTCAGTACTTAACTATTGTCAACCTGGTCAAATACTGGACTACAGACCTTACAGACATTATTTAATTTACAAGGTAAGTCACCAAGCACATGTTGTGTGCTCAAAAGGAGGGAACAGAAGTATTCACATAATGCTTCAAGCCTTGCTGCCTCAACCTCCGCTGTGATTCTGTACTCACGTAACTTCAATTAAATTATTGTTTAATTCTATGACAAAAAGTCCTCCTCAGCCTCCTGAGTGATGGGCCTGACGGATGGACAAGGCATATCCATCATCAGCTTTATCCTTGGATCCTCCTCCTCTTTGCCTTCCCCCATGGCTCTTGACCTCCTCTGCCTGCCAGTCAAAAGCTCACATACCAGCTCATTCCGTTCGTCAACGAGCAACGTGTTTCGGTCCTCCAGCTTCCGTATGGTGGCATTCAGCTCTGCTATCCTCTTCTGGTTCCTGCGCAAGTCCTGTGCGTGGGCAACAATGTCACACAGTCATTGATTCTCTTCAAAATACATGCTTGGGAAAAGAATCCTTAAAAAACACACACCAGTCAACTTAAGCTGTCATCATCAACAAATTATCTTTAGGTACCTTTACAGTACTGAATATGTTGGCATATATATATTTTAGGAGGAAGTATTTGGTTTGGGGGATACTTTAATTGAAAATTTTAAGCCATTTCAGAAACTTAAGAGAAAACAACCAAACAGATGATAATTTTTTATGATAGAGATGAAAAAGCTAAAAGATTCTAATTTTTATTGCCTTTTCCTATAGATTGCTTCTATTTGCTGAGCCACTACCTTAGGTGAAAAAGTCAGGAAAACCCTTTCTGTAAGGATTACATTTGATTACATTTACTTTCTTATTCCTCGTTTTTATATATGTAAATATGCTTTTACATATGCATTGGTTGTGTAAACATCTTCCATTTAGTCATACAACGGGTGACTTGCATGCTTTGTGAATGACACCCAAGGGCTGTCTGTGGGAAGACAGACAAAGAAGAGGATCTGCTAAGAGTCTCATAGATTCTCCATGCCCAGCCTTCTCCTTGTCCCTCCCTGCTCATGCACCTAATTCTATCTGGTTCTGAGGATGCATGTTATCCAGTTAGTTAGGTTTATCGATGATTCATCCAAATGGGCACTGATTATTTAAGATGTGTTATATTTGTGAATAGAACGATTGATGAAAACCAGTAGTACAAAGCTTTGTCCAGCTAGCATGCCCTCTGAAAGCTCTATGGACATTAACTTGTTTGTAGTGGGATGTTTTCCCAGGGCCTGAGAAGGTATGTCAGCAAGAAACACAGATCCATGCTACTGTTTTGCAGGGACAGGTAAAACCTGCATACAGGGCTGCTGCAGTGCTCCGAACCATCTCCAGCCCTTCCTGGAATCTCTCTCTTGGGACTGCTCATGTTACACTCTGCCTCCTTCACCAAAAAGAGCTGTTCATCCAGAGCTTCCTTTTGCAGCTGCAGCTTCTGCACATAGCCTGTCTGTGTCTCCAGTTCTTTCTCCAATGAAAATATGATCCTGTCTTTAGCCTTGATCTCGTCCATCTGAATGAAAGAAACACCAGAACAATATTACTGTGTTAAAGCAACAGCATTTCTCCAATTTGTATTGTATGATTTGCTTAAGATCAGTGATCACTCCTCAAATCTGCTCTACCATACTGCACCAGGCCTGTAAAACAAGACAGTCTGAGCCATACCCATAATTTGGCACAGGAGCACATCCATTGAGCATTTTCGCAACACAAGAACACACTTCTAGGATGTAGACTGTGAATTGGGCGGGGGGAAGGGAGGGGTGGACAGGTTAAATTCCCATTTATTTTACTAAATTGTCAATTCTTGGATTCCAGTTTTCAAGCTAAACTTTCTACCGTTACAAGCAGGTCCAGCCCTCCACATGATGGCATGTCCTGGTTCTGACCAGGACAATTTTTGCAGTAGCCCGGAACCCAAAGGTTATTCTATCTCATCCCATGCCATTTTCTGGTGATGGGGGAAGGGCTCCCTTCTGGATGGCTCCATGATGAGTATTTTGCACATAGTCACTCTCCTCTCTCATGTATATATTTACTCTTTTCAGTAAAGTGGTCTTACTTCAATTCATGATCTCATCTTTACCTTTTGTGCCTCCCATTCTCCCCTCCAGCCCACTGCAGGGGATGGGGAGTGAGCAAGCATCAGTAAGGTTTGGAAAGTGTAAGTGGGAGCATGAATTGGGAAGTTTCTAAACCACAACACAGAGAAGCAATGCAACCTGCACCTTTGCTGGTGTGGGCCTCTTTTTGTTTATTTTCCACAGTAACTACTGAAGGCTATACAAAGGCCAACCCAAAAGATATCTATCTCCTCTCTTGCCATGGTTTATTGTGCTTAGGATACCATAACACAGGCTGGAAAAACCAAAAAACTGCAAGTGCAGATGCAAATGCTCTTTATCTAACCCTTTGCACCTTGCACGTATTAGCAAATCAGAGAGCCAAATCCTCATGGATTAGCCCATCACTCTCCTAATTTAAGCTGTTAACTACCATCACAATGCTGATCTATTTATTCCTGACAAACAACAGTGAGAAATTTGTAATTTGACTTTTTCAAAGACAGTTGCATTGCAGAGATGTGTTACGCAGAAAAAGCTAAGAGACAAAAGGCAAACTCAGCGCAGCCTAAGAGAACACGTGAACTGTTTTGATTACTGACCAAGCGTCGAATATCCCTTTCGCTCTCCCATTTGATCTTGGAAATGGCTTCCTGGTGGGACTGATGCTCACTCCGAAGATCGCCTGCCTTGATCTTATCGGCCTGGATCATATTGTTAAGGGCCTCATCTACCTGCTTTTTGGCAGACTTCAGTTCAGTAATTTCCTGCAGAAGCTTAAGGCGCTCAGAGTCAAACTGTTTTCTGGCCTCTTCGCGAGCCTCAATAGTCAGCGCTGTCCGTACTTTATCACTGCTCCCATCCCGCAGTGCACACAGTGCTGACTTGAGGCGCTGGATTTCACTGTCTCGGACTTTCACCATTCTCGTCATCTCCTGTTCGTGCTGTTTGATGAGGTTCTCCCTCACAGCCTGGAGCTCCTTCATTTTCTCCTCATGGAGTTTGGCTTTTAGCTCTGTGATCTGCACGGTCTGCTTGCGCTGCTCCACTTCACGGATACGTTTTGTTTCTTGAGTCTTCTCTCTTTCGAGTTTAGCAACCTACATTGAGATAAAATGAAAGTCATCTGCTACAAATGTAACATTATCAAAACAAGCCCGCCCAGGCACATCCATGTCAAATTGAGAAAGACCCTGCTGAGACCCCAGACAATCCTCCACATTCCCAAAGCAAAATATAAGCCAGCTCCTGAGGCATTCATGTAGATTACATTGTCTTTACTCTAACAAAAACCACTGTCTTCTCCAGGTGTCCTGCCTCACACAATGACGCTACACGTAATTTTAATATTTCATTAGGAAATAAGACTCCATATATATGAAGTTTAAAAGCTTTTTAACCCATCAGTCAAATCCACCAGAAAATTGGAGGGCTCAGGAATAGAGAAATTCCTACAACTTTCACATACTGCTGCATTTGAGGGCCAGAGATTTCTCCAACTTGTAGCTCAGTAAAATGGAATCTTTTCCATGGAAGCCACAGGACATCCACAGTAAATGCTGTAACTTGGGACAGAATCAGACCACTGTTTTAGGAAAGAGTTGTGTGGCCTCTGTTGAATTCTGTGATATAATTTTTTCCATGTGTTTGCCTTCTTCAGCCGACACTTTTATTTAAAACCAAACCCTCACCTTAGATTTCTCCTGATGCAGCTCAATTTGAATGTCCGTTAGCTTAGTCCTGAGTTCCTCATTGGCAGCCTGCAGGGCAACAATCAGTGCCTCAGGCTTTTCGCCCTTGCTCCGTCCTTTTTTTGACATGGTTTCTTATCAGCAAGAGTCCACGTGTTTATTTCAAATATGGACTGCCATCTTTTTCTGTTCCTTTCAGAGCCAGTTAGTTCAGCAACTACTGTGTGACATTCCTTAAGGTTCTGGACTCAGCTGCTTGGGAAGCCCTGTAAGAAATAAGAGATACTATTATCTGTCAGTGGACACTGCATCTGGACTGCTCATATGCTTACAGAACACAACAGAGCACTCCCATCTCCAAACACTGCAATCTTTGTCTGAAAATCTGCAAGGGAGATCCCAGCACAATCATGCTTATGAACACCAGCCTGACACACTTGTGGGAATTCCATGTTTGCCTTTTTTTCTGGTCTCTAAAACAGGCACCATGCATTGAAGATAGGCATTCATTTACCATAAAGATTAGTGTTGAGAGTACAGGACTAGAAGGGACAGGTTATTTAGTCCAATTCTTGCAGTCTGAGGTAACCACAAAGCAGATGCTTTAATCTCACGGATCTACCAATAATATCATTCTCTTCCCCTTCCCAACCCCTGATCCCCTGCAAGATCCTGTGCCAAACTCAAAGACTCCCCAGAACACTCCTACCATCTGTCACAGGAGGAAAGGGCAAATGAAGTCCTCATCAGCATTCCAGGCCTCTGTGGAAGCAGCAAACGGACAACATGCAACGGCCTGTTCAGATTAGACATTATCCCCATGGAGTGAGAAATGAGTGCCTGTGCCTCTTGGAGGATAAAGATCCTAATTTACAAATGAGGCAAGAAATGACAACATCACACTGTAATCTAGCAACTGGGGTTTTAACATCTGGTTATTAACAGTATAAAATTCTGGACATTAGACAAACGTCATCATTATCCCTCTATTCATTATAATTTGACAGCATTATTATTCCCATTTGTGGCCGCTAGCTGAGAGAATGTGTTGAGATCTGGTGTATCAGTTTGAAGATGGGCAAAGCACTGAAATACTAAGACTGCAAAGAAGGGGACACGACATAGTATAGTGGTAGTGGTGAAACTTTCCAGCAATAACAATTAGTGCTCCAGTGCTAGATTCCAGGCAAGCTTTCCTCCATTACTGTCAGGTTGCACATTAATTTTTTTTTATTTGCTTTAGATACAAAACATAAACAGAATCATAATCTACATTAAAACAGAAATAAACAAACCTCCAAATATGAAAGCCTGTTTAACTCAACAAAAACTTACATGCCTCAGTAGGAGAAAGGACAAGAAAATAATTTAATGTCCCTGTGTTTCAAGAGGGAATTTTGACGCTGTTTCAATAAGTCCAACCAAACAGTCATCTGAAGGCATTTCCTGCAGCGCTTTACTCACCACTGTTCTTCCTTAGAGTGCTACAATGACAGCATCAGGACATTTTGACAGCAGCTTAATACTAAGGCTGACAGAGAAAGATCACTTGCAAGCTGTAGGCCACTTTCCCTGTCATGTTCCAGCTGTGAAGTGCTGTTTGTACAACCGAGAGCATCCACAAACCTTGTTTAGGCAGAAAAGCATATGGGATTTGCCATCAGTATCACAAAGCAGGCAAAGTACAGTAACAAATTTCCTGTTATGTATGGTGATACAATCTGTATGGAAACTGAGATGCATTTCAGAACAAGAGGTTCTGTTTCAGCGTTTTTATTTCCATTCAAAGTCAGAGGAGCAATCACACACTAAAAAGTTTTCAAAATTAAGGCTGCCCTAGTTAGTTATTACATACCATAGAGGTATGAGCAAAAATATTAGATGTAGTCTCTGCCGCAATGATCTTACAACTTGTTCAAATATCCTATTCAATTACTGTGTACCAAGTACTTTCCAAAACACAGAAAAACCTGTCCCTTTTCTAACACCAGATGCTGCTGTCCATTTTGACTGCACAGCATGCTTCTGTACCATAGCCATCACAGTCCTTTGCTCTTAATGCATCTCCCAGCAGGCCTCATTACAGAAGAATATGCATATAGCTATACATTTATAACAAGTAGAAAGACTGCTAATTATGCAACAGCTGCCCAATATGAGAACCACCAAATGCAAGATGCATCTGAAATAGCAAATCTCATAGAAACATTTGTGTGAAATAACTTTACAGAACCACTGTAAAACTGGTTCCAGCCCTATAAGAAGAAGTTCCAATCTTATAAAATAGATATCCAATTGCCTACCCAAGTACAGCTAAAAAAAAAAAAAATCATACTTGAAATATGAAAAAATGCCTGCAGTTGAAAACCACTTTACCAGTCTGTACAGTGCTAAAGTGAAAGGGAACTTTGCCATTGACTGGAACAGGAGCAGAAACAGGAGACCAATATGCCTCCCATGGTAACTAAATCCAGAAAATGTACTTAGAGATGAGTCTGGGGACTTAGAAAAAAGAAGGAAGCAGAATTCTATTAACTTCTAGAATCTTAATCCAACATACTGCCTTTCATCTTGATGAATTAATAAATTAATGTACTCATGCTTTTTCTCGCTCTTTGAACAATGCTCCATAATTTTATCAGAACGCTGCAGCAATGGGTGGGTAAGGATGAGCTGAGAATTCATAGCTCTGATCTGACTAAGAACACTTCAAAAGTCTTAAGCAGTATCCAGACTACTCATAATATTACATCTTAATTTTCTTTCCCAGGAGAGATCCAGAGAAGCACCATTTAGCCCAATTAAATTTTAAATATGAGATAATGTTTAAAGTAAAACATAACTGAACAGTTCCTTCCGTTGCATAGGTGCTATCTGCTCTAGGTGTTTGTTGAAGAGGGACACAAGAACCCAGTTCTCATCTCTGCTGAGTAACCTCTCTGGTTAGGATGCTTGGGTGCTTTTCAGTGTCACTCCAGCTCTCTTTACAACAGACTTGAATGCTAAAAGACACATATTGTAATCATAGGTGTGTGGCACACTAGACTGGGATTCAAATGAAAATAACTTGGAATACAATAGACAAGACTCTGTGCAGGGCAAGCTGGAGAGAAGAACAGAAAATACTCACTGACAGGTGTTGTACGATGAATATAATTGCACTACAGTTCAAAGTATTGATTTATCAGACCCAGGCACAGGAATCTAGAACACTTTGGTTAATCTTTGGTTATTGTGAAAATCAAGAACAGACTCAGCAGTCTTTCTTTTTCCAAACAGGAAGAAGGTGTCTGAGCTAAAACATTTATGGACTACCTTTCGATTCAAAGCAAAGGAAGGGAAACAAATGCTGCCCAGACTAAGTGAAGTGTAGCTTGGCTGAATAGTTGGTATAGGCTGCTACGCTGTGGCTGAACTTTGTATTTGAGAAATGTTTATTTGTGGGATAAAGTCTACCAAGGGAAAGAGAAAGATCAGACTTGTATTTTTGTTCCCAAATCTAGTAGCATTTTACTTTATTTTCCTAATCAATATTATTTACTTCTTTGTCCCTCCAAAGACCTTGGTGTCATCAATAAATATCTGCACAACACATGAAAATTTTCACAAAGCCCCGTAAATTCACAGTATCACCCTACTAACCAGAGGAACATCTCTCCCCTAAAATTGCACTGACCCTGTTGAGCCTGAAGGCATTATATTATACACCAGATCATAATTAAGACTGTAAGACAAATCTGCTCTGTGTAATTGCTAAATCTCTTCCTTTCTCAGCATTAAAAAATCAGAAAGTGTTGCAGGACAGGGGAAAGGAAGAAAAGAGGTAGAATTTAAGTAGATTTCAATACAGTCTCCAAATCTAGAGCTGGTTTTAAAAAAGTCACAAATTCTGTAGTGTGAAAAATCTTGGAAGTTAAGAATTTCCCTGCCTAACAAAAAATAAATTGAAACCTTGATATTTTTCTTTTGAAAATATTGAAAGTGTCTTATTAATATGCCCTGCTATTGAGAAATCAATGCATCATTGCTGAGAATATTATTTTGACTTATATACTGTCACACTTAAAAATTAAACAGCTGTGTCAAAACCAAGCAACTCCTTCAAACCATACCCTAATTAAACACACTTGAAAACAGTAGCAAAACTGTTGCTTCAGTTCATACCACCTATGAGTTTTGCCAAGATTTATTTACTAACACTGACATCAACTGATTGTCTGGAAGGAAAGCTTTTACAGCATAAAGGGAAATACCATAATCAATAGCAGCTACTCTTTCCCTACATCCATTCTCAAGCTGACCTACACAATTGCAAGCCAAACTGGCTGCTCTCATGATAAAGGAAAGCAGCCTGAAAAAACTGCAAACCCTTGTCATATTGGATTCTGTTGGGCAGTACTGCCAATTTATAACCACATCATCACCGCGTGCTAACTCTGGAAAAGACTCTGCCTCTCTAAGTTTTTGTCTGTCCAGTCCCTTCCCAGGTCTGGATTTTGTGACCTGACTGAACCTCAGCTGGGGTTCCAAACCTCACTGGCTTTCTCTAAGTGCTAATGATCCCCTTGTAGCAACAACGTAAGGTGCTCAAAGTAAATCTGCTCACTGTTCATACTAGTACACTTGATTCTGTGAGACTTATCAGAAAGGAAAAACCATCAATGATCTCAGGTCTTCCAGAGCAGAGAAGCAGTTTCAAACAACATAAAACTGAGCAAACTGTGCAGTTCTGCCCAACTGACAAACACTTCTTACCAGTTTGTAAAAGTTAATAGCTCAGTAAACTAATACATATAACCTGTTCTATCAACAATGAGAAAGAGAGCACATGCCAAGTTTGCTTACTTACTCCCAGTATTTGACAGTCCTCTTCCACAGAAATCCCTAATACAAGGAAGAACATACTTCAGGAAGGATGCTAGTACCAGCACCAGCTCATCTGTGCATTTCAAGGATCAACTGATCACCTCTAACAGAGCATCTCTTACTGACTCCACTGAAATCTGCAGCCCCAGGAGGAAGTTTCTAGGAATAACGCAGCACCTAAAATACTAGGAGGGACTATCAGAAATTTTTGAATTGTCTCATTTGGGTGATCATTTATGTTCTGCTAAAGAGGAAATCAACGCATGGGCAAAATAATTTTATCGCCAATGAACAAGGTGTGTATAGCTAAAATTGCAATTAAAAGAAAGGGGCTTTTATTTTTCTTGCTCATAGGAAGGCTCTGCCTCTATCTGAGCTCACACCAAGGGTCATACTTTAATTTCAGTTATAATTTTCTGTTTTCTGAGGGCAAGAGCAGATAGAAACACTAACTCATACATGTGCTCCTCCTAACACCTTGCTCTCAGACACTTGGTTCTGCTCAAGGAGCGGCTCCACTGTAAAGTGAATTTAGCTAGGTGAACAAGCAAAAAACTCTGATCTAAACTTGTTTCTCTCTGAGCCAGCATTTCAGCTCTTGCCAAGATAACGATTAACATGCCAATTTGGAACCCAACTGACACAACTCTCCATCAGAAAAGGGTGCTGTGAATCAGGTTAGGTAACCCTAACATGAAGGGGTGCTCCAAATCACAACTGCTGATCCAAGCATCCTGGCTCTAGATCCCAATTCTGACCCTAGAACCAGAACTTCAGAACGTGGCAAGCATGATGCAAGTATCCTGTGAAGCTTTCTCATCTCTGGCAAATCCTCATGACCTTTCTGTGCTTCAGCATCCCTGGCCACAATCTGCAACAATTTTGAAAGAGGCATTTTCTAGTCCCACAAAATGGTGAAAATCCCTTAGAACTAGAGGAGCAGTTCCAGTGCTTACATGCTGGGAATGCCAGTACCCAGACTGGATTCATGCTTGTTCATCGAGCCAGTCTTAAATAATACTTCAAGGAAATAATATTTCCACATAAGCTAATTCCCATTACTGCACCAACTCTGTTAGCTACAAGGGGAACACCGACCATACAAAACTCCCTGTTTCTCCAAAATCTGTCTCATTTGCCTTAGTGGGATTTGAATGAATCCTAAATTAAGTCTTTGCTTTGGATTTTATTTACGAGCTCTTCAGGACAAATCCTAACCACCCTCTGATTTTGACTGCACAAAAATCACTGTTTTGTAGCTAAGATTTCTAATCAATACCGTAATAATTTTCAGGAATATTAAAATACCTTCTGAACTGAGCTCACAATATCCTTTGGATATGGGACTCTACACAAGGAATACAGGATGAATCTGGTGCTGCTAGGCTGCTCATGCTAAAATTACCATTGGCCCTTGCTCTAAAACATGAACCAAAAAAGCCCTATCCAAGTAGCTGGCGACTCCATGGAAACAGTAAAAAGGGGACAGAAGCATTATTGTTACCCAGAGCAAAGCTAAGCAGATTTGTTAAAACAATATTCTAGTATTCTGTGGCTAAAATACCATCTGTCTCTTTCTCATACTGTTATTTTCCTAGAAGTTGGCATAACACAATGGACTCTGAGAACAATAACAGTGATAAAGAAAATCCTACCCTATCCCAAAAGGAAGTGGACATTTTCCAGAACAAGTACTTTTCAGCATAAAGCACAAATGGATACTGACTGGAGACTCTACTTAAGAATGGCAGGATTGTCAGAACAAGGACAAGATCTATCAACCTTCCCAGCTCACTGCAAGATGGGGGCCTAACAAAGCATTTTAGCAGTTTTGTACCTTGTGCGTTATTTTACACAAGTAGATCACAATTGACCAGCAGACAACATGCATCACCTGGAAGAGAAACACTGCAATTCATGGAGTTTATCGTATCAGGCTCTCCTTTATTGGATTTTAACAACCCAATAAAACCATCTTTTACTTAATTGAAATGCATATAAACAAGAAAACAAGAGAGGGAAAGTTCATGCCCAAGATACTTCTCCTGAAAACTCTTCCATTTCCTTTTAAGGCCATACGAATGATCACCTCTTGTCTTAAAGATACCAGAGGAAGGTATCTTACATTCACTATTAAAAATTAGTTATGCAGTCTTTCCTTAGTTATAAGCTACCAAACAGTAACCAGCACAACTGTTCTTCCAGATGTAAATAATCCAACCTTTTTCCAGAGCTACAGTCCCCACATATTCTGTGTTCACCTAAGACTGATTGTAACTGATCACAATTTCCTGTCAAGAGAGGGGACATGAAAAGAGGATATTATTAAGGGCTGTATTAAATAAAGCAGATTCTCAAAAATGACTGCATCTCATTTTGTTCCTCACCAATGCACAGAGATGGACTAGAGCATCTTACAGCGCCTTAAATATTAAGTACAAATAAATTCAGTGGAAAAAAACCCCAAGGATTTATCTACAAATCACAGAACTTAAATCAAAAATGTCATTAATGTTCATGACAATCTAAGTATATGTTATGTATTGAGATAATTTAAGTCTTTTTATAATTTTTGTACACCAAGCCTACCCCAAATACATGCCAAACAGTACAGTATTAATTCTAATTAATTTCTATCATTTGTAACATTAAGAGTTCTTAGGATTTTGCTTACATTATAGAAATGAAAAATTAAAAGTATTTCTGCATCCATTAAAAACATCAGTTCGATGAATATTAGCAAACTAGTGCATATACAGGGGAAAAAGATCCAGAAAAAAATTTCCCAACTCTACCATTTCTCCCAGCTTTATATGCTCACTCATTACTGGTTACCCTAAACCACCTGGGACCTCAATGCAATTCTCAACAGCTGTTTCTTCTTTTCCGCTTTAATTTCCAAATTATTTAGGCCCTTTGTTCGCAGTCCATCCAATGTAAGGTTTAACAGGTCTTTCCCTTAAACACTTTAAGGAATACTGTAATATCCAATTTCAAAAAACTAAATAGCTTGAGAAATGGAGTACGGGGTGAAGATATTACCTCCTGAATGGAAACAGAAGGAATGCATAAAATGAAAGTGTGAGCCAACATGCATTTTAGTATCAGCTGCTCTCAATTAAATCAAATAATTAATTATTTTTTATAAAATAATCTGAGATGCCATTATACTTTGCATTACCATTTTTAACATAAAAGAAGATCTGGTATACTATACCAGCTCTTCTATCCTAACAATTTTCTCAGGTATATCAGTCTGCTTTATTATTCCTTTAATTTCATTTCATCCAAAGTTAGAAATGGAAGTGTAGCCTAGCCAGTGTTCATTTGCATTCCTTATTTGTTGGTATTTGCTAAACTGTTAACTAAGGTTTCATTGTGCGGCTGTGTACTAGTGTGTGCTGCATTTGTGTGCCTCTTTCTTGTGAAATGCTGCTGTGTGGATGGTCACATACCTCACTTCCCTTTGCTTCTCTTGTGACCATGGCTGATGCACACTGTTCAACACAGGAAAACGTGATGTCCAAATATGATCTTCTAGAGAAAGCACAGATCCTAAAGGATGAGTGATGGTTTCGCAGCAACCCATCAGTAATCCAAATGCATAGCAAGCAAACCATACAGCATCATCAGTTCTAGCGAGAAGAACTGAAAGCCCATGTTCCTGAACACACTTGCATATATTATTTTCCCTTTCAAGTTCATTGGATGTTTTGGAGTCCAAACTGCAGACTGCAATCCACACTGTTCTGTCGTTTCCAAAGAAGCTGTGTTTATGCCTATTTGACCTGACAGTGTTCAGTGTAACCACACCATAGAGCTTTCTCATGGTTCTTCCAGCATGCCGTTGAATTTTCTATTTAGAGCCCTACCTCCTGAAGCAAAGATTTCTAGTCCTCATATTTTAAAGGAGAAATTCAAACAGACCTTAAAGATACAGAAACTAGAAGTACTACCAAAATTACGTTTTTCTACCCTCATGAATTCTGGTTTTTGGGAGCTGATGACAGAGAACTGCACAGATGCTTTGCACAGACCTATAAAGAGAAGGCAGCAGAGAATTCATCTCTGAAGATGGGAAGATGAATTTGCTATAATCTGATAAAGACTCAGCCTTGAAGGGATATAGATTGTAGAGGAACTTTGAAGATGTTACTTGTTTGGAATTTAAGTAGGCTGTTGATTTTAAAACACATCTTGCAAACATGTAATTACAAATTCAAATAAATATTAACAAAAATATTTTTTAAATTTGGTTTTTAAAACAAAATCATTTGGTTTGCAGTCCTGTAGTACAAATATTGCATTGTCATGCACAAAGATTAAAGAGAAATCTGATGGACCTAGAAGATACAATGTCACTGAAAAGTGACTCGAAATTCAGGCATCTGGTAAGGACTATTTTGCTGCCTCATGACTTCAGAAAGCCAAGAGAAAGCAACATATTTACCACTATTAAAAATTACCATGACTGAGTAGTGAAAGCATCTTCAGGCTCACACAGTTTGGTTAAAAGCAAGAGGGGAAAATCCTGGGGGTTATAATTAACAAACTACTTGGATTTCAACGGCTCAAGCTACATCTGAGTTATACCAGCCTTACAGCAGAAGAATCCATTACCACACTTTTGTCACAGTTGAAGGACTATTTTTGTAACATTCTAAGCCACAATACCAACTATTAAATGAATGGAGATCAAAATTGAAAATTATTCTGGGCATCATTCTATAGTTACATTTCACAGCATTTTCCTGACTTGAATACCTTGAGGTCACTTATGCTTTGTAATGACAGAGAACTTATGCAGCATCTTTCCAGCTACATTGAAGTCTTGATAGTAAAAAGTCTACCAGAACCCAGCACATATTTACAAATTAAAACAGCCAATCACCTCCTTAAAACACAACCACACACAACCATACATTAGCCATACACACATAAGATCCACCTTATGTTCAATTCTTAATGTGCAGAATACCAAAATTCTTATTCAGAAAATTACTTAGATGGGAATGGCCTCTGAAAGCAGAGGGATTATCAGAAGCCACTGAAAGGTGGCAGGGGCAAGGTTCTCAGAAGGGAGGCTGAATCAATGCACTAGCAGTATCACAAAGCCGGAAGTTAGGCTTGGTGAGGACACTGGAAACATCTGGCTCAAAATCATCTCCAAGGTGAGAGCCACATTTCTCTACCTTAGGCGCGACCAAAACAGCCAGTCAGAGAGCAGGAAGTCAGAAAGGTTGCAGTTTCTGTCACTGACAGGCTACTCCTTTCTGGTAGGAGTTCTGCTGACAAGCAGGGAATCCCAGCAGACCACCAAATTGCCACAGTTCTGGGAAACAAAGCCAAAGGGGCAATCCATCAACAGCTCCTGGCAGCCACCTCTACTGGGTAACTCCTATGGAAACCCCAGCAAAAACTTTCCAGCCTTTGCTCCCTGAGGCCTCTCCTTAGGATTTTGCTTCCTGTGGAAGCAAGGGTAGAACTGGTTCCAATCACACAACTTGATTAGAATCACAGAATATCTCAAGTTGGAAAGTACCCATAAGAATCACTGAGTCCAACTCCCTGCTTCTCAGGGGACCACGTAAATACTAAACCACATAACTAAGAGCATCATTCAGATAGTCCTTGAACTGATAGGTTTAGTGCGCAAACCGCTTCCCTGGAAGGTCTGTTCCAGTATCCAGCCACCCTCTCAGTGAAGCAGCATTTCCTACTGTCCAGTCCATTTCCTACTGTCCTCCCCTGATGCAGTTTCATTCCATTTCCTTGTGTCCTGCTGGTCACCAGAGAGAGATCAGCACCTCTTCCTCTGCTGACTCCCCTGGGAAAACTGTAGAGTGCAATGGGGTCACCCCTCAGCCTTCTCTTCTCCAAGCTGAACAAAGCAAATATCATCACATGCTCCTCCTAAATCATGTCCTCAAG
This sequence comes from Cyanoderma ruficeps, assembly GCA_008694505.1. Lineage (NCBI taxonomy): Eukaryota > Metazoa > Chordata > Aves > Passeriformes > Timaliidae > Cyanoderma > Cyanoderma ruficeps. The sequence goes on from VZDJ01000219.1 coordinate 15,485,355, forward strand.
ACCTTTCCCCATCTTGGTCACTCTGCTCTGGACACACTCTCAGCAGTTTGACAGCCTTCTTGAGGTGCCCATGGCATCTTTTGATTAACACAAAACTACTGATGGAGTACTTGTGTCTTGTGCCCTCACTCCTAAATTTCACCAAAATTCTACTTATTCCTAGAAAACCTGCTAAAATCACCAGGTGTTTACCTCACTGAAGTACCCATCTGAGCAAGGTTGAGCACCAGCAGAGGCAGCATTCACAGCATAGCAGCCCTGGGTTTGAAATTCCTATGCAGAGGAGTAGGCCAGATCAATAGAAACAAAACCTGAGTCAGAGCAGAAGCAATAAACCTCACGTTACAGCTTGAAAAAGAATGAAACATTCTCCTGATGGGCTACCCTGATGCTTAGATCAAGCACAACACCTGCACCATGGCAGAATCTGATCCAGCAGATCAGAGACGCTGAGAATGGGAGTCCAACATGTCACCTTACAGTGAAGCACAGGACAGCATCAGAATGCAAATGTTTTTTAAAAATGCATCTCTGGGTTGTTTTTGTTTTTTTTTTACAAGAGGTCAAATCAAATTTTTGAAATATGTATGTTTCTATGTTCCCAACCTATAAGGTATGAGCAGCATCTTTTAAATATTTGCATTCACAGCAAAAACCAGAAACAGGCTACAAATGAGTATTCAGTGCCATAAGGTAGGTCAAATGTAAGATCCAGATCTGTTTTAAGTGGACAAAATGAAACCGAGGGATGGCAATCCGGTAATTAAAACATAAATGGCACACCAGTCCAAGAGGCAGGTTTCCTTCATCAGTGGCTGTGAAAAGGGCATGCGTTGCATATACAAAGAGATGCATTCTGCGGGGTCTTGTTTGCAAGACAGAATGTCTTCTCACACATAGACACGCCAGCCCTGTCAGCCCAGGACTCGTCCAGGTGCAATTCTGAACATTCTGCTGGGCAGGAAAGCCTCGGGTACCGGCGTGGGAGCGGTGGAGCGGGCACAGCAGGGAGCGCCTGCAGGGCCGCGCTGGCCTCGCTCCGCTCGGGCTCTCCCGCGGCGCCGTCACGCCGAGGCCCAGCCCGAGCTCCGCCGATCGCCCCCGGAGCATCCCTTCCATTCCCCGCACCAGCCGCCGCACCCAGCGAGCCGCGCCCGCATCGGGCGGACAATGACCGGCAAGCACACAATGGTGCGGGGCGGGCGGGAGGCTGAGGTGGCTGCGGGCTGCGCCTGCCACACCTCTCCCGCCATCTCCTCTCCATCACCAGCGCCGGCTCCCGCTCGCGCTCCCCTCCGGTCCATCACCTCCATCGCTTCCTCTCCCCGTACGCGCCGCCGCCCCGGCCCCCCAGTGCCGGCCGGTCATTGTTCTACCGCCGCGGGCACCCGGCGACCCTCTCGGCCGCCACCGCCGCCGCTCACCGTGCCGCCAGGGAAAGATGCCGAGCGGCGAGGGATGAGCACGGCGCATCCATCTTCCTGCCGCCGCGGCGGCTCCAGCGCCCGCACTGGCCCCGCCGCCTCCTGCGCGCCGGCGCTGAGGCCCGCGCCGCCGCCCCACGGCCGAGGCTGCGCTGCCGGTCCGGGGCTGCGGCAGCCCCGCCCGCCCCGTCGCAGCTGCGCCCCGGCAGCGCTGGCAGCGCCGCGGGGAGCGCGGGCCGATCCGGCCGAGGAGTGCTAGCGGCGCCCCGGGCCGTGCGGCTCCCTCAGGGCTCCCCGCCGGCGGCGTCTGACAAGCCGACCTCTGAGGGCGAAGGGCCGCAGCCCTTGGACCACAGCCAGAGTGACACGAGGCGTCCGGAGCCCCCGGAGCCCCAAGCTGGAGCTCACCCCAAGCCTTGCAACTCCCGAGGACACACCTCATCACTAGTCGCCATTTGGACAGCAGGTCAATGGCCACAATATGTGGGAGTGTGACTTTCATCACCCTGGGGTCTACCTATCCAATCCGTATCTTTCCAGAGTAGAGACAAGGACACTGCGTGGAAGTAACAGTACTAAATGCTTTGCATAAGGCCAGGTAAATGACATGAGTCACTCTTCTCTTATCCATCAGCACATTAACCTCCACATAGAGGGCCACCAAGTTTCTCAAGCACAATTTGCCCCTAGTGACAACAATTTTACAAATGGTCTCATTGATATCCTCAGGTTTGCATGGAATAATTAGGAGAGTTCTTGCAAAATACATCAAGACCCAGTTTTACTGTTTTAAACCATCTGCCAGCAGAAATCGTTGTTGAATGGATACTATGGAACATAAGACAGTAATTTCTAGAGATGCCCAGAACTAAGGACATGGGGTCCCTCTGCTCCATGCACATGATGCAAATGCATTGTACAGAGGACCCAGGGCTGTGACACACAAGTTTCCTATGTGCCCACTTGTACAACTGGTCTCATGTAACACAGCAAGCTATGGCTAAATGGCAAAGGTTTTTGTAAAATGCTTTGTCTTTGATTTAAAGTCATGCCACAGACATAGGGATAAGGCTGTAAACTTATAGGGGTGAACAAAGACAGTAACTCTCTGAAACAAAGGCATAATAATTATCTTTTTTGCCTCCTTAACAAAATGATCCATTATCGTTCATTTGATTCCATTGCTACAGTACACATGGAAGCTGCGCTATAAAGAAGCCCAAGGACTGGAACTTCACCATTATTTTTTTAATTGTGCTATTTCAACTGCTTTTCTACTGAAAGCCAAAACTATCTATCAGATCTACAGTGAGAACTCAGACAGCTGTCACCTTTAGCTACTTGGGATTCCTCTGGTATTTGCCAATACTTTAACATACCCATGAGACCTATCTCTAAGTGCCTATTCTACTTCTTTAGTGAAACATCTCCTCTGTAATTCAAGACAAGCCAAAGTCATTAAGTAGACAGGTAGGTAACAGTCTCTGATGAGGACAGCAGTGATACCACTAAGAGGTCATGCAAAGAAGTGCAGTAAAGACCAGAGGTAACTTGGCAGAATCAAACTTTAAATGTATTTTAACAAGTTCTTCCCAATGCCTCACTTAGGAGTAGTCCTGTGTAGTGGGACATGCTTGCCCTGACTGGAATGACTTGGTGAGAAGTAGAGCAGGTTCTCACATCGCAGCACAGACACTTTCACATCAGGATGCCCTTTGCCTGTTGGGGCCCATCTGTCTTCAGCTGTGGACTCAGCTAACTCCTATCCTTCATGTGAGGGCAACAACAAAAGGAGGATTTCCCTAGAAAGAAGTAAGTGGTTGCATGTCTCATCTGCAATGTCACACCCAATGCACAAGTTAGAAGTATCGGAATTGTTCATGGTGTTACAGAAGACAGATTGAGAGGGGAGACACGACGTGTGGGAGTGTTGCTGGCTGACAAGGATGCAGGAAGGAAAAAGGGAGCAGCAACATCTGTGGATGATGTTTCTCCTTGGTTGCGAAGCTGTAAGATCTGGCGCAGCAGGGCCTTTCCTTCTTCTCTAGTCTGAAATCAATTTGTAGAAAACAGAACAATATACCTATGAATGGATGGTTTCTGGGTCAAATTCAGTACGTAAGCAGTGTAACAAAGTAGTTTGTCATTCTGTAAGGGTACAAGCTATAAAAGCCATTCACAGTTCTTTTTTCTTGTGCTTCTTAGAAATGTTAAGGTAAGTCACTTTTTTGGTTTTAGTCTTTCTTCCTTTTACTCCTGATTGGTGTGTTTCTTGGGTATTTCAGAGAACAGAACCATCAACCACTGAAGCTCTCTAAATATTCCAGCAAAAAGTAAATTGGGAAAACTTAGAATAAGATGAATTCAGGTCATAGAGAGCTCCAGACAGCTTTGTCAAGGATAAGCCAAACACCCTGCACTCATGATTAGTGTCTACCACTAGGCTGAAATTAAAAATCCCAAAGTGCCCATTTACAGATACATAACATCGCAGAGTATGGAGTTGCACACAAAACCCAAGTACTGTTATATCCTCTGCACTGTCTACACACAGAAGATGAGAAAGAACAAGTTTTAGAAGTACCACTTCTACACTGTGTGTGGGTGTTTGTGACCATTTAACTACCTCCTCACCACCAAAATTTTTAGCAGCCGTAAGACTGCGATGTGAAGCTTCAAATTCTTTTACTTAGTGAATACCAATGAGATATGATTCTATTTCACTATCTACACAACATCCCATGACTTTTATCAACTATTCTCAGCATGACTTTATCAAGTATGCACAACAACCATGATTCAAGATGTGACCTGTATGGCAGACAGCCCTCATTCCTTTGTAAAAGACTCCTTCTCCTCTGAGGGGAACCATCAAGGTCATAGATACCTTAAGAAAGAAGCACCAAAGACTGTCCAGCTACTCACATCATTGAAGGCACAGCATTTCTGAGCACATGCTGAGGCTTCATCCCAAAGCTTACATTTGAAGTAGTACTGGGCCAGGTAACGAAATGCAGTGCTGACCTCCAGGTGCTCCACTACCTCCTACAGTGTGTATGGTAAAAAACATAATCTGTAAGCGCCTTCCAAAGTAGTTCTACACCATATTTACTTCTCCCTTTATTTCCAAGATATCGTCTTACCCCACAGGAATAGATATCCTGGATGTATTTGATGTAGCATTGAGCTGCCTGTTCAGATTCATTCAGCTGTTCATGCAACCTTGAAAAGGAGAAAAGTGGGTCACTGGAATGACTGCACTGTTGAAGACCTTCTTGGTCTATGAAAAAGTACCTCTCACCCTGACCTGGACTAAAGCCAGGTCCTTTCCTTCAGAATTTGCAGGATATGCAGCATGTACTGCCCCTCATGGAAAGAGATGATCCAGCTTGCATTCATGCTGACAGACAGGGAGGCAGTCAGATAGTGACTAGACAGCTAAAAGCAGTGACAACCAAAGCAGGGACTTTTGTTTATTCTGTTGCATTTTAAACCTTTTAACAGACCTTTGCCATTCTACTTACTCACTATTTCCTCCAGTGCTCCTTCTTCCCTTGCTGCAGCCCAAATTTGTACAGCAGTTTCACTTTTCACTTGCCCTTTTTTCCCCTTCACTTTTCCCACTTTATATTACTTTATCCCCACCAAAAAAATAGTGCTGATGTCACAGTATTCACATTAGACCTTTTCCAATGTCATAGCCGTATACTAGAGAGGAAAAATAAAATCAAACTACAATTTTGTACATCATCTACCATCATGGGCTGGTTTTAAGTTGCAATACAACAAACACAATTGCTAGCACTGCCAGCTCAAATCACCTCAGGATTCAGAAATCCTTTGCAACCCACATTATGCTATCATTCACTCTAGTTGTCCTGATGGAAACAAAGATAAAGCTGGACACCACAATTTGCAGTCACTACAGCCCTAAAGATAACAATTCTTACACAGCTTCAAAAGTAATAGTGCCTAACAGCAATTCCACTTGTTTATGTTCTGCATCATTAGGTATCAAAGCACAACTTGCATTTAACACAACCCTGACAGTTCAGTGAGGGTACATACTCACTTCGCGAGTTTCACAAGTGCCATTTTCTCCACATCTCCCACAGCATAAGCTCTCCAATAGCACTGTCAAGGAAGGAAAGTCAGTCAAGCATGCCACAAAAATTACTCCAGCTCATGACTCCTGCATGCAAGTCAGAAACAAAAAAACTACAGTTTTTCAGCAAAAGGGGCATGTATCTGTAGACAACTCCTTATTTATCAGCTGCTCTAGTTATACTGCAGCAGCACTTCCCCAACTATAACTGCCAATGAGTTTAGATAGCACTAGCTACATAATTTTGCTGGAATTTCACCCAGTGTTCTGGGAGACACCCTAAAGTCTCACACATCAGTTCTCACCTTCTTAGCTTCCACCAACTGATTGAGTTTCTCATAGCATTCTCCTAGAGCAACCAGCATACGAGAATCATTTGGTCTGTAAAAGAGCAATTCTTCAGATAGTTTAATGGACTGCCAGCTGATCTCAGAGTAAGGGGAAGGTGGGGGGGGGAGGGAGGGGGTGGTCAAGGGAAAAAAAAAATCTACACGTAGCAGTCTGTCGTCCTTTTACATAAAACATCACTCATACTCCTGACCAGTCATCCTCAACATTTAACTGACAAAGCCTTCGTTAACAGTTAACTAACACAACTAAAAGGATTTGGCACAGTGAGACTGCACACATCAAAAAGCATCGATGATTTTTTTTCCCTTCCCCAACTTAGTTCTTGTATGTAAATTCCTTAGCCAGTATCAACCATGTCAGAATGAAGACCAATAAACACGGCTCCATTCCTAACTCTACCTGAGCTGGTGGGCCCGTCGGTAGTAGTAGAGACAGTAAAATGGCATTTTGAGGATTTCGTAGGTTTGCCCCAAGCCATACCATGCTCTGTAGTCCCTTTTGTTCACCTCTATTGCATGCCTGTCAAAGAAAAGAGATGAACTAGACAGAAAGTCAGGATCAAAACCAAGTCCAGCCAAACACTAAGAAAAAATAGAAGATAGAAGATTACTTCAGAAGCAAACACCATTTGGTGGAGTAGATGAGCGTATGGTACCTATAAGCCTGGATAGCTGCAGATGTGTTCTTCATTTCCATATACTCATGTCCCATAAGTGTCCAGGCTCCTAGATAACGTGGATTCAGTTTCAAGGCCCTCTGGAAATAGAGCGCTGCTTTTTCATGCTGGGAACGCAAGCTATAATAATTTCCTGAAGTAAAAGTCATAACATTTAAGTACATTTTAAAAACCCACAACCAACCAACAAAAAAAGTCAACACCAATAGAGAAGTAGATAAAGGAATGTTATGTGTATTACCTACTACCTCCTAACAAATTGTAAAGAGTCCTAATAAAGACAGAACTGATTCAAACGTCAAAAGACCTAATTGCACTCTGTTCACAGTGTTCTGATCGATCCTTTTTCAGCTATACCAATCAATTTATGATTCTATCCCCCTGGAATGTCATGATCTAACAAATTAATTTCCTGCTGCTGACACACAATTATTTCCATTGGAGTTTGAAGACTGTAAAGGGATTTTCAGGTACATAGGTCTCCTTTCTGCCCTAGTAATATTACAGCAGCTTTCAGAGAGAAATGAGTGAAATGGGTACTCAGTCATTTAGTCTGCTTTTCAGGCTGCCTGAGTCCACATTCACTAAGTGGTGATTTTGATTGCCTTGCTGGCTGATCACTTCCACAAGTGTTTCTAAGACTCCCTCACACAGCCTACAGACAGCAAAATAAAACGTAAAAATAACATGTAAAAGAACTGGCTCTCACCAATTACACAGCAGGTCTCAACACGGTACTTGTCTATCTCACAGAGATTATGAGCCAAGTAGCTCAACTCAGGCTTCATGCTCTAGTGGAACAAAAAATTAAAGTGATGAGAGAAAGAGTACATTGTTTTAAAAGAAAAACTAAGAAACTGGCAATGGATACAGTGCCTCTCTTCCATGGAGTTGGGAAGTGGAAAGCTTGTATTCAGAGGCCAGAGAGCACCAGCTGCTTTGCCAGTGTTTAACTTGCCTCCAACAAACACTGTCACGCTGGACAGGCCACAGGAAGAGTGCTTACCCTTACATAGAGCAAGTTGGAGAAAGTGTCCATGTTTTCTATCCTGTAAGGATCTTGTTTCCTCAGCTCATTAAAGATGGATAAAGCTTTGTCAATATCTGAAAAAAGAACAGCATATGCGACACCGACAACTATAAATGCCGAGTTTGCATTAAGAGGGTCATTCCTACTTAGTATCACTGACCTCTTATATTGTGGTAAGCAACTGCAATCTGAGAGATGATATAAGTGCTTTTGGAAAATCCTGCATCAATGAGACTCTGATACTTCTGCAGAGCTTCCTCTATCAGCTGCAGCTCTGTATAAATGTGTGCAAGAAAGAACTCTTTCATCCATGTATCTGGCAAGGACAGGAACTTCAACTAGCAAGAATCAAAGAAGAGGAGGAAGAGACAACAATCAGAAGTATTCTACAAGCTACACATGGCAAAGAATCCATTATCTTCCCTCCCATGACTTAGTAGACGGTCCTGAGGTAGGAGACTTTCCTGCAGTCACTTTCTTAAAACCATTTGGTAAACTGGGGAAGAAATTGTCTTCAAATATGACATCACCCGGCTCTTGCTTCAGCCATTAAATTCAGAAGTCCTTTGAAAGACTCCACTTTCTTCCTATGTTTGAGCATCAGTATCATAACACTAATTTTAATGAACTAAGTGAGCAGACTGAAAATTATATAATAAAAAAAATGCACTTCACTGTTTCCCCAAATTGGTAACACTCTCTTCTGCATCACTTTTTTAAATGTTTTTTTTTTTTGTTAAGTATTGTTTTAAATACTTCATCAGCCAGAATTTACTGAAGCATTCCAGGAGTGGACTCAAATTCCATGCAGAAAGAAAAATAATCTATTTTGGTTTTATATCTGAAGTTTGTTTCTTTGATACAATTCACCTCCTATGTGTCTTTGTACATTATCATTTCAGTTTTCAAAGTAGTGATTCCACAGACCATTTAAAAAATGCTCAAAAACTGAGGAATTAGAACCAGATTAAGAAAAAATAAGAGAGAAGTCTCTTAGGAGGATCTCCTTCATGTGACAAGGTGATAACCCCAGTGAAAACTACTTCCAAAATACATGAATTAGAAATTTCTTAAACCACTTTGTGGGTGAATGATAAGAAATTAGCCCTGCCCATATAAAGATTCTCAAGCTACAGCATGGCAAGTAATTGAAGATAAAGAGAATGTGGCAATATAATTTACAGTCGTGGATTGCCTTGCCTGACAGTGTCTCACAGAATGAAGCAGTGGGCATCAATCTCGTGGCCATAGAAACACTGGTCACTGAATCAGGCTAAACTCCTGAGATTTGTTACCACATCTTGGTATCTCCAAAGTTTTACCATCTCTTTATCTGTAATCAAGTTGCAAAGTTCCAGCCAGGCTCCCCAGTGCAAAGGCAGGGCATGAGCAGCTTCAACAAACACATCAATTGCTTCTTTCACCAGGTCCAGTTTCCGCAGCACAACACCATATCTGTGAAAAAAAGATTCAGATTGACAAGAGTCATGAAATTCTGCATATCCACACAAATATATAAGAAATACATGGAGACACTTACAGATAAAGGCCAAATCCATCCAGTTCTTGTGCCTTGTGTTTCTTGCTGAGCTCAACTCTCAATTCTCGTAGAGCTTCATTTTTCACCTGTCCTTTTTCCAGAGGTCCTACATGAGGAGAAAGTCACATAGCTAGCTTTCAATGACGAGTCTCACCACAGCAATGCAAAGTCTAGGGTACGTGCAGAATTATCACTGACATGACACGAACGCTTCCCAGCCTGTGTTTATTTTCCCCATTTTAAAGCAAAACACTTAGTCTGGTCACCCAGTTTTAAAGAAGACCTAATAGATGAAAATCTGTAATCTCTAATTAAGCCAGTGAATCAAAAGAGAATGAAAGAAATCATGTTACAGCACACTATTATCCAAAAAATTGAGGGGAAAGCCACAGACCCAAGATGAGTTACATAAAGAGTCAACAGCAAAAGCTTCATTATCTTGTCATGTGTTTCTTGACACCACAGACTTACCCAAACTATCAACTGTCTCATCATCCTTCTTTTTTTCCCCTGACTGTGGAAAAGAAAGGAAATCCAAGATTACATTGCAATAGTATATTTCCTGTGTTTGCTGCAGCACTTGCAGCAGCATGTAAGCTGAGTTTTCACAGACAGCACAGTTCTGAAAAAAACAGCTCTATCTCCCTTTACTCCAACACAGAGCTTGGACTTCAAGGTGGTCATTAGCAACAGAATAAGCCAAAAAATAAGATACACCAGGGAGGGGGAGGAGGCAGAGGAGTACAGTGCTAGGAGGCAATCTTTTTTTCAACCTTACCAGGTATCTGGAGTACATGTACAAGAAGTAAGCTTTCTGGCTCTTGCAGCCCTGTAGAAAGTAGGCAGCCCTGTCATATTCCTTGAGATCGAAGTAAGACTTGGCCAACGTGTAGGCATCCAGATCACGAGCATCCTCCTGCAGGGACACACAAAAGTTTTAAGACCCTAGAAGCTCTGACATACTTTAGGAAAATCACGGTTACAAACATAGCATTGAAATTGCTCCACAACCTAAAAATGTAGTTGATCCATCTTTACAGATGGTTTGAATACTATCAGAAAAGCTCCTCCACTCCCTCACATGATCTGATTCTAGAGTTCTCAAATGACAAGTACAGATTATTTAGGAACATTTAAAATAAACTGTGAGATTCCAGAAACAAACTGTGGCAGGCTTAGCTATTCAATTAGTATGAAGGATCATAAACAAGAAACCTGCTCAGAAATTCCATTTAAAAGAATATTAATCTGCTAACATACAGGAGAACACTTCCTTGGCTATTATACTTTGAAATTTATGACATGCTACACTTCTATAATACACCAGCACAGGCACATACCTATGAGTTCAACTGTATTTCTACATAGGTGGGGATGGGACACAACTTGTTTCTCTTGTGTCCCAACGAGCACAAGTTTAATGGCAAAACATAATTTGTATTTAAATATATTTTAACCTTAGTAAAGAGGAATAAAAATAAAGTAGTATGTGTGTGATTTCAAATTTGACTTACAGAGTGCCTCATTTAGGACACAGCAACAGAAAATGCTTTCATCTGGGAAAGCACATCCACCTCTGCTGCCCCATTGAACACACCATGGAAAGGATGTTTCCAGCATTATGGCTGTATTGGAGCAGACTCCGACCCATGGGATTTGGGAGACTGCAATCACGTATTTTCCTCCATAGTTAAGATTAAACAGCCCACCCCCAAGAGCTGCAGCACCTTCTCCTAGAGCTCACAGCCACTTTCCCCCAAGCACAGCCTGGGCCCGTACCTCGGTGAGCACGGGGGGAGGCGGCAGCTCACTCAGTGGCAGTGGCTCCAGGGCGAATGCAAGTTCAGCAGCCCTGAGGGAAAGAGAGTATTAGAATCATTGGATCATCAAGGTTGGAGGAGACCTGTAAGATCAAGTCCAACCGCCAACCCAGAACTACCACTGTCATCCCTAAACCACATCACTTAGTGTCAGATACAGACACGTCTTAAGCGCCTCCAGGGATCGTGACTCCACCACCTCCCTGGGAAACCTATTCCAGTGCCTGACCACCTGAACAATGAAAAAAAAATTTCCAATATCTTACTGAATCTTCCCTATCTCAACTTACTGAATCTTCCCTATCTCAAAGGCCATTTCCTCTGGTTCCCTTCCTGCAGGCACGGTAGAAGAGCCTACCTCCCACCTCACTGCAACCTCCTTTCAGGGAGTTGTAGAAAATTATGAGGTACCCGCGAGCCTCCTCTTCTCGAGACTAAACAAACCCAGCTCCATCCCGTCCTCCCTCTCGACACAGAACATGTTAACCCGGGTCCCACGAGCTGGGGCCCGGCCAGTTGAGCCCGGCTCCGCTCACCACTTCCCGCTGTGCTGCAACCCGCGCTCGCGGCTCCGCTCTGCCACGCTCAGCAGCTGCTTCTTGATCTCCCGCAGATCCGAGAAATCGCTACTGCCCGCCGCCACCATTGCCGCCGCCGCCATCGCGCCAGCCCGGCCAATCACAGCCCCATCCGCCGGCCTGCCCAACCACAGCCCCGTACACTGCGCACCCGCCAGCCGGTCCGGCCAATCATAGCCCCGCACACGGCTCTCCCCCGCCCCTATACGGAATCGTCTCCTTGGGCGAGTGGGAGAGGTCTCGCGACCAATCTCAGGCGCGCGCCGGAGCCGTGCCGCCTGATTGGCCGGTTGTGAAGGGCGCGCGCCGGAGCCGTGCCGCGTGATTGGCCGGTTGTGGCAGGGCTCCGGCCCTGCTCCCGCGGCGGGACTCGGCGGCGCTGGCGGTGAGGGATGGGAACGCTCCCACCCCAAGAAACACTAGGCTTCCTAATTTCTTGTTTAATTCCTAGCTGACAGGGGAAATACTCATTATGTGCCACTCTGCCCTCAGGTTCTAGTCTTCAACATCAGTTGATTGTTTCTTAAGGAGGTATTTCAATTTGCCTGTGTATTGATAACACCCTCTCATTTTGTATCATTTCAAATTTTTTACTCGCATACTGCTACTTCCTGTGCTAAAAATCATAATTTAAAAACATTAAATAAAATCAATCGGTGTGTTTGTTTCTAACAGTACAGAAATCGAAGTACTTGTTTTGGAGTGGTTGTGCTCCACAACTTTTGAAACTTTTCTGGAAAAGTAACAATATACCTGTATGCTTATCCTAGGGTCAGAATGTCAACTTTAATTATCACTTTTAAAACAGAAGTGAAGAAAAAGTAGTGTAAAATTTCATTTTGTATGTCATTTGCAAGTTACACTTTTTGATTTTTTTTCTTCTTCTGATGGTAAGGGTAGTAAATATTCTCTAGCATGAAAACGTCCTTCATAATCACTTTTATTGCAGAAACTACTTGAACAAGAGGACCCAGTGTTTGAACTGGCAGCAAGTTCTCTGGAGATGAAAGAAGTGTCACTGCTGAGCATGGTGTTATTGTACTTGATTTGTTACTATCATAAGAAAAGACTTGTTTTTTTGATGAGCTATGAATGTCATTAATTCTTACACTGACTCCAGTATAGAGTCTAAGGCTAACTGGCTTAGACTGGCCTTCGCTTTATTGATGACTACTATGGAAATTTCAAGACTGTGTTGATCTGGAACCACTTCATCTGGAGCCACCTGCTGAAATTAAGGTGGTTCTACAAAGGTTTACAGAGATAGGCAATGTCCAGTTTGTTGTTAAAGTGGGAAATGATGAGTTATTTATAGTCGTCCATGTTCTTTCAAATAGACAAAGCAAATTAGACCATTATTTGAAGTATAATTTTAGGATTACATGGGGTTTTCCCTCCCTTCATTTTAGCCAAATGTGTTGCACGTTCAGTTGTAGCTTTGACAGAAGTTACTTCTATTACTCTGCCAGCCTATATATCCAAAATGTAAATAAAAACTTCTTTGTTATTGTTACTACACAGATGAGTCAATACAGTGCCTGACTTATACCTCATTCTCTCTTTGTCCCATCCGAAAACACATGCGGAAAGAGCCTCAGAATTTTTTTATGATATAGATTTTTGTTGTACTTACCATCTCTTTTATGTTCTCCATATGTAGGGATCAGCTGTCAGTGTTCTATGCTCCTAAACATTGTATTTGATATTTTTTTGAAAATTACATTAGTCCCTTCTTTGGACTCAATGACCTTAGAACTCTTATCCAACCTAAATGATTCTGTGATTCTCTGCTGGGTTTAATTTAAAGATACTCGGTTTTTACATGAATACAAAGAGTGATATTTAAAGAAATTTGTATGTGTGCATGAGGTCTATGAAGTAATTTTATCAAGGTCTGTTTATCTTCAGTTTTGGGCCCACCGGGTATCATGTGCTGTTTTCCCGATGGAAACTGTGACGATACATTTGAAGTGAGATTTCAATATGAAATATGGTACCTGCTGCAAAAATGCACAAAGTGCTCCTTGTCTTCTTGCTGAAATCTAGGCAAAATACCCTTTGTGTCACGTTCCTGGTGTGTGAACCCTGGGCAGCTGTGATCCAGCTGTTCTTATAACTACTTCTCTCGAAGAACAGACTTTCTGGCAGCTGTGAAATACTGGGCTGTTCAGTGAGAAAACGTATTTAATCGTTGGTACCTAATCAGACGGATTTGAGTCCCTGGAGCGGTACAGCAGCTGCCGGAATCAGTGTTTGTAGTTCCAGCTGCTCAGCAGGAGATGGCGCTTTGCGCTCTCGAAGCAACAAGAAGAGGGTGAAAGGAAAGTTCGTGTTGGCTGAGTTCGATAATTCAGTTGCTTAAGACTTGCTTCATAATGAGAACTCATAATTCTTCCTGTCATTCCATTCCGTAATAGATGAGTCTGAAGTGACACCCGAAGCTGGCTTTTGGAGCCAACAGACTAATTAAATCCTCTGTGCAGGAAAACAGATAGTGTCTTGGGGAAATCTAGATGAAGTGAGCAGTACTAACTGGGTGCTCTAGGAAGAGGGGAACTTGTGCCGCATGTGATTGCACAGCTACCTGGATGAGATTGTCTCTAGTCCCTCAGAGAAACATGTTGACAAAAACAAGGATGGCCAGTGATGGAAGAGTTGGAACTGTGTCCATCATACCAATGGGTTGTGTAGGTGCTTTAAAAGGAATTTTTTTTTCAGAGTTGAGATCTTCAAATGTACAGCTGATGCTCAATGAAATCCTATGTAAGTGGTCTTTACCAAGTGAAGTGACTTGCCAATAGTTAGTTTCATCTGTTGACAGAGAATTGAACTTCTTTATTATGGTGCAGTAAAACTGCTTTTTAATTTTTTTAAAGATAAGCTATGATTACAGTTTCTTGTATAATTTTACACTGAGAAGTCTGATGTGATAAGAAGTTCTTTTCTACTATTGGTTGTATTCTCCATTTAGCATAGTTAACATCATTCCCACTTTTGCTTTTTGTAGTCTGCTGGGCCATCATTAATGTTAAAACTTGGAAACCATGTAGCCCTAAAGTATGAGGGAAACTATTTATACTTGGTTTAAATTGAGACGAATAAATTTGCACACACCGGGGATAGTTTCAAAGGGTAGGAGACCTGAATTCCAGGAAATCTGCCTATGACTCAATTGATACAGCATTATGACATCAGGGTAGGCTATTGTGTAGTCAGTAATGTTGTTTTCCCCCTCCCTCTCTTGTTCAGATCTCAGTTGTTTTCTTGGGAGGTTAATTGAGATGAAGTGACATAAAATGCCTCTGAGGGCCATGGACTGACGCAGCAAAAGTGTTTATTGTAGCTGAATCACTTCCCCATATCTGAAAAATTCATTGACTCCTGCCATATTTGCTCATTCTTGTTTTGAGAGCTTTGATTTAATTGCAGCTTTTCATGAGCTTGGAAGCAGTAGCAGTTAGGCATGCATATCTAGCCCATATGCTCTGAGAAAATAAGCATTCACCATTTGCTTAGCATAATGCCCACTAAGACCTCTGGATATCACAGTAAGATTGTTAAGAATCATGCAGATACTTAATATGCTGTTATTCAAGAACCTTCATATTGTTGCTAAACTACAGTTCCCTATTTAATGTAGCATGGACTTGCTTCCTTTTCAGGAGACCAAGAAGTTTGTTTAACCAGTTGTCAAAATCATGGTTAGGCTGAACGTTAGGAACTAGGAATTTGTGTGATTGGATTGCATTTAGTGTGCTGCTGTGCATCCTTGAAGTCATGGAGGAGAAGGGAGTCTGGAGACTACAAGGAGTAGTGACCATTTTGCCACATGTGCAGCTGGAATCTGCAATTGCTGAGCAGCCTGGGCAGTGCTAAGGTCCTGCAGCTTGTGTCTCCACTGGCACTGCTGTCTGACACAAGTGTGTGGTGTGTGCGGAGAAGGTTAGTCCTTCACCTATCATCCTCTCTTCAGTGCTAATGACTGTGTACCTAGGCAGTAATGAAAAACTATTTTGGTTTCAAATCCATTGCGGTTTTTCTTGGGACCACTGAAGTCAAGAGTGAGGCAAGTGAATTTGGGAAGGCAGAACTCCCTCTTTAGTTATTCATGAAGGCTTATGCTGGAATAAGTAGAAGTTCTTGATATGCAATGATTTTTTTCTTTTCTCCTACCTTCCCTCTAGGAGGGAAGTAAATAGTGCTGCTGGCAAAAAAAAAAAAAGTAAAAAAGCTGCTGGTAGTTTCTTTATGTGTGAGCTTTGTTATTGAGCAAGTCAGAACATATTTCTAATGTCAGGAAACTTAGAAGTTCTTTCTGCAAGTCCTTATTTATATTTGGTCTGTCCAGGCAATTTTTTCCCCCCTTTTCATTATACTTACTCTCCATTTGAGAAAAGAGGAGAATGTTTTATGGTGAACAGCAATCCATTACTATGTTTTAAGGCAGTACCATTTTATACAGTTTTGACTTTGCAAAATAACTAAATGTCTATACCCACAGCTCCTCCCGATTGTAAGAGGGGACTTATGGTCGCTCAGTGAAACACAAAATCAGAATGCTTGGTAGCATTTCCATTTCGCATCAGTGTTACTGAGAGGATATATTTAATAGGAAGGATATCACCACAAACTTGATCTTTTCAAATGAAACGCAATGCTTCTTTAATGTTCTTTTGAAACTTAGTGTTTAGCATTTTCTGCATACTGCATCAATGAAAAGCAATTATTTAAATACTTGCTGTAAAACCAGTGAATCTCCATAAAAGAATGTTCTGTTTTCTGCATTACAGTTCCTGTGAGGCAAACGAAGGCATAGTGTAAAGTGGAGCTGTATGAACTGGAGAACAAAAGCAAAACAGAGGAAACAGAGGTGGATAGTTCTCAAAAGGGGGTGGCTGACATCTTCATGAATATGCTGAAGACGTTGGTACTCTGGAAACCCTTGTAGAATTTACCTTGAAAAATAGCTTGTCTTGGCAGCTGTGGACAGCTTATAAGAGTTGATGAGCATCATCATCACTGCTCATGAGCAGAAATCCTAACTAATGTCTGAGCAAGATGATAAAGTGAAAAGAGTCACCCAGGTTTGGTTTGGATTTGATTTTGCTTTTTTCTTTGGTTGATTGGTTTTGGGTTTGTTTGTTTGAGAGTTTTTTTAATAGCCAGAATAAGTAGAAGTTCAGCAGGTGAGTAAACGATGGATAATTGAAGAGTTTATGAAACAGAACTCTTGGGTTGTGTGTCATCCTACGGGAAAAATTGTATCTGATAGGAAGATACTTGTATAAGACATGGTACTTTAGAAGGCTTTTTGGACTACTACAAAAACCTTCTTCATTTGTGAAATATTTCTGGTTCATCATCTTTGTGGCCCTTTGTGGGACTCTCTGCGGTAGGTCTGTGTCTCTCCCGTAAGTGGGGTGACCAAAACTGGACACAGCCCTCCAGGTGTGGCTTCACCAGTGCTGAGTAGAGGGACAGGATGACCTCCCTCGACCGGCTGATAATGTTGTTCCTAATGCATACCACTCCATCTGCAGCAAGGGCATGCTCCTGGTTTGTGTGCAGCCTGGTGCCTCCAGGATCAAGGTCCTTTTCTGCAGAGCAGCTTCCTAGCTGGGCGACCACCAGCATAAGTTGGTGCATGTATTAAGAAAGTAATTTTCTTTCTGCTTCATAGATCGATTGTGAGAATGAAGTTTAAAATGGTTTTAAGCAGGTTATTTTCTACTGTTGTGGTGATAAAATGAATTTTAATAAACCTCAGTATAGTTGATGACTCCTGAAATTTCACCAGTTCTTTTGGAACATAATGATTTGCAAGCCTTCCTCAAGTGAAGAATTTCTGAGGACATTGTGAGTATCCAAGTAAACAGCAGTGCTAGATTACAAGGCTTTTTTTAAGCTGTGCTAATTAGATTGAAATTGCTAGCTTGTTAACTGAGGTGTACTGCTTTGGATGGAAGATAAAGTAGTGTGCATGTAGACTTCTACCATGTTGATGAGTTGGTGCAGAAGTGTTTTCTGTCGTCACTGGATCTGACACAAATGCAAAATTTATTTCATTGGTGTATCAGTGCATCATACTAGACATCCTGAGGAAAAATATGTTAAGTGTTTCTGAAGTATGTTCTGCACATAATTGACTTTATTTTCTTTATTTGACAGTGATGATGTTCTGAACCAGAATTTAGTATATCTAAGTCGTCTAGTGTTAGCTGCATTATGATGGATTAGAAAGTCCAAAAAACCCCAATAGTCACTTTGGTGACAGCTTGTTTCCTATTAATTTTTTCACAGGTCAACAGAAAGTGAGGTAATAAGGACTTCCAGTTTAACTCTGACACTGATATGTTCAGTGCTACCTCTAGCCATTGAAGTATTTATTTTCTGTAATTCATGCTTTTAAACGATTTCTGAGAGAGTTTTGTGAATTTTGTCTAGATTCCCAGGTTGTTAAAGTATTTTGAACATGTGTATGGATTGTCTTTTTTCCTCCCTTTTATAAGCAGGAAATATAAAATCCCCACAAAGCCCACTAGATTGCATCTCTGTAACGGAGATGCAATGTAAGGGAATTTGCAGGGATGTTTTTGATAAAAGTAGGTGGCTTATTTATCACCATGAAAAGTTAGGATGAATCCCAGTAACCATAAGCATATATCAAAATACAACATTACAGCAGTTCCTGGTAACTGCCTTGGTTCAGGAAAGAAAAATACCACTTCATATAGGTTTGCTCCCAGTGGCACATGATTTACTGCTTGTCCTCATTCTGTGTTGACATGATCTGGAATAACTTATGGCACTTGAGGCCATCACTTCCAAGGTTGCATAATGTCATTTGGTCAGATGACTGAAATCATTAATTTAATAGTGATTTACACTACTACAACATCCTCTCTGAAAGACATCCCTTCATCTCCTGAAGGAAGGCAGCTGAACATACGTTCTCTTGTATGTTATCACTAAAAGCAAAGCAGGTTAACTTAAATCACCATGGTGTTTCAGTGGGCTAGAAATGTATAGCCATCTGAAGGATAGTCGTGTTATAAAATTGCTTTATATTTGGCTGAAATCATCTTCCCACACTGCTGTTGCACTGTTAAGGGAGATGAGTAAGAAGATTCTGTATGCAAAAGCAAAGAGGAGGCTTTTCATGCTCACTGAGTCAATGCTTTCTGCCTAACTGAAAACTGAACCTAAATCAAGTGGCTGTGTTGCTGCTTAGTAAACTGAATTTCTTCTAGTAGTTTCACTTCAAAAAATACTGGTGTCCTGTCCTCCTTCAACCTCTTGGCCACTCCAAAGAAGCAAGCTACAGGAGTTGTATTGGTACCTAGCTCATAGGATTAATTCAGTAACTGGCAAAGAAGGGTCCAAGGAGGACTGAGTCTGAGAATCTGGAGTTTTCAGTGAGTGACAGGTAGAATAAGCAGGAATGATTGGACTGAATCCAGCCAGTTTATAAATGGAGAAGTCAGCACTGGTAGCATGTCACAAGAGTGTAAGCACAAGATTTATTAAGGAATATTTAATTAAACTGGAAGGTAATGGAAGATACAGTGAATAGCTCTTCCATTACAGAAAGTACTAGATTGCTTAGATGATTTATTACTGGGGAGAAATAATGGCTTCATGTTTTTTCCAAGCCACAGAATTAAAGTGATATGGCATTTTAAAGCTACACAGATTGCATTGATATGAACTTCAGGATTTTCACTAAGCTGAGTACTGTCTTTCTGTAGATCTACTTGTTTCTGATCTTGTTAGATAAAACATTTTGGGGGAAAGATTTGACTTTGTTTTGCAACAGCCACTCCATGGTGCAGAAAATTTGTAGTGTAGCTGCTGTATGCTGCCTTTAAAGACAACATTCAACACAGTAAAAATAACTTTCTGGTTAGGGGACTAAGACGCTGTTGCTACAGAGTGGGAAGTAGTTTCAATTTTTGTCATGAGAAGTGTATGCTGCAACATGTTATGTTGCCATGTCAAATCTCATAGCAGTTACAGGAGTCCTCAGTTGAGTATTTTACATTTGCTTATTTCAATTTAGATTTGTATTCTCTGCAGAGGTGTTAAATACAGAATAAAAACTGTCAGTCTGGTATGACTGAGGGGCTCTTGAGTAATGAAGCCTGGCACTGAAATGGCAAAAAAGGGTGAATCTGCTGTTGCTGCTATGGGGGCTGCTGAGCTTTACAGGATGGAGCAGCTGTATGTAAAGATGCTTTTCAGACACTCTTAAGGTAGCTGTGAAAATAGTACTATTAATACATGTTGGAAAACCAGTGAGGTTTTAATAGAAGTAAATGTCCTTCTCCAGCCTGTGGGCTGCCAGTCCCATTTGGGAAGGCATCTACGTTAATCTGACATCTTGTTTAGCACTGATAACACTAGAGAGTCCAATTAAAATATTTCAAGAAGACATCCCTATACAAGACTGCACTGATTGTCTGCTCATGTGTATTGAATTTTAGCTAAATACAACCCCGGGTGCTGTGCTGGAAAGCAAGGAAGCTTGCTATTCAAGCTCTTAATTCCTTTTGTATTGATTTGGCTGCTAGTGATACAACCTTCTACTCTAATTAACTGACATCTGCATTAGGATGGAAAAGAGCCCCCTGCTTGAAGCTGTCTACTTGTTTGTGTTATGAAATGTGTCCTTCTGTTATATTTTGCCCAGATTAGGTCAGTCTGTGCAAAATAGACCATCTAAAAGATTGACTTTCCTTTTAAATACCTTGTAAAGCAAGTTTATCTTTCTGCTGTTTCCATTTCTGCCTGTTATTCCAGGGCTTGTGTTGCCGGGAAGCCTGTGCAGAGCTGGTTCACTGACTGGGTGCTTTTCTAAACCTTCCTTCCCCATGGACTATTAGCTCCTTTGACTGACTTGAGGCTGCCAAGAAAAGTGTAAATTGAGATAAACATGGGCTATGAAGACCTGAGGATAATGGGTCATTTTTTTATGGTTCAGGTTATGAAGTAACTGAGATGAAAGGGACTTAAATCAAGCCAAAAACATTGCTAGATTGAAATAGGCAATCTGCTTATGAAACCATGTTGCCAAAATTACAAACCACCAGTTCTCAGTTTGGGTAATTTTGATGTCAGCATATGAAAAAAATAAAATACATGCTTTTTTACATCACTTCAATAAGTTAAAGACACTAGTTTGCAGAAGTTCATCATACATGTGTTTGCCCATTTTTCTTTAGGAGAAGGTTGGAAGTCTCAGGGAAAATTATGCGAAGTCAGGATTCTCTCCATTTTTACCTTTGTAGAAGCTTCAAACCCAGTGACAGGTGCTGCAGGAAGCTCCTTTTTCTTGCTATGGGGACTGGAGCATCTCTCTTATGACATCTGAAGAAGAAAAAACAGGGCATTAGACTCAGTCTTGGGAATGCCTTAATGTAGGCAACTGAAATCTGAATTGAAAAGTTCATGCTTGAAAATCTGAATTAAATACACACTTGGGTGGATACCTGAGCAATACTATTGCTATCATGAGTAATAGCAGGACTCCTGGTGACATCTGCTAACTGAGATCAGTCAAAACCAAATGAAAAATAGTCCAGGATATTGATCAACTCATCATCTTTTCTATTTCATTACCATTTTATTGTGCCTAATTTACCAGATGGAAGATGTAACTCAGTGATGCTTGAGAAGAGAGGCCAACCTTGAGCTCTTAGTGTTAGCATTTCAACCTTCTAGAGGGACTATTATGTCCTATATAGAATGAATGAAACCGCTCAGATACTCCTCCAAATATTTTAGTAAATTGCTCCATGACATGTCATAATCTTTCTCTCAGGGCCTTTCTGTGTTCAAAATGTATATAAAACTGACATTTTCACTGTGATTTGTAGTTTTGTATTAGTTCCATTTACACTGTGATTTGTATTTGCGTATTAAAAACTAAGTGTTCAGTGCACAACAGGACTTCTGTTGTGACACCACTACTCCCTGTTGGGAGTAGAATAGCAATTGGTTGTGTGGTGTATTTGTGGAACTGGACTTCTTGTGCATTAATTTTTTTGCATGAGAATGGATTGAAATTGGGAAAAAGGATGGGAAATATTTTAGCTGACTTCTGCTAGAACTATCATAACAGGTGCACATACTCTGATTTTGAATTGTGGATGTGAAATACAAAGAGCTTGTGGCTGGAAAAATTAGCTGCTAATCTCACATTTCTACAGAAAGACTGAGCAATTCCTGTTTTGTAGCCCTGAAAACATAATGGAGCCCTGGGGATCATTGACAAAACAAGCTTCTCAGAGCCACTAGCACTTAGCAAAATTGACTTCAGTTAATCAAAAGATTCTTTAGGGAGAGGAAAAAAAAGGAAGAAGCTAAGTGTTTCAAAAGCTGGAGAACAAGTTACTGTGTGCAGATAGTTAAAGAAATTTCAGTTTCTTATGGTGAAGTTCAGTGACCTACAATATCAGTACCTAATGGGCAGACTTATATTGAAGATAAAGTAATTTATGTACTAGACTGGTGGGGAAAAAAAGGTGAAAGGGAGCAGAGTACAGTGGCACTTTGCTCAGCCTGTGTGGACATAGAGCCATTAACCACAACTCTTTGGTTGCATCCATCCATCCAATTCCTAATCCACCAATATGTCCACCCTTCAAACCTCTATCTCTTCAATTTGGAGATAAGGATGTCAAGTGATTAATCAATTTTGATTCAGCCATATTATCAGTAGCACATTTCTCAGTCTTTTTACAAGTGTCTCTGTATATAAATGATCTCTTGTGTTCTCAGGCTCACTAGCAATTTTGCTTGCAAAGTGCTTCTAGATTGTCCTGTCCATACCTCTTAGCTCTTCAAGCATCTCATGGTGTGAACTCCGTGATTCTGGCTATACAGTAAAGCAAAGGTAAAGATGATTTTCTCTGCATCAGGATAAGTGATCTGAGTGTTGCTTAATAAATTTTGTCATCTAATGGCGGGGGGAACAACAGCTGAATCACATGCCTTACAGGAAAACAGGCGGGACCAATGGGAAGAAAGATGAGCACAAAATCACAGAATTATTTTGTGCTAGCTTAATGTCTGCTTGTTCTGCCCAAAGGTAAAGACATAGTTATCAGAGCCATTTATCAGGTACACCATTTTAGTATAAACTTGTTTAAAAAAGGGTAGAGCCCCTTTGTCATCTTAATTAGACAGTAACCCATTGATTCCAAGCGGGCCTTCATTTTCTAATTATTTAGTACATAATGTCATTAAACATCTTCGAGTGGACAGGATTGCTCTAAAAGCTTTAGTTCCAGAGCTCTAATATTAGGCTTTTGGCATTCATCCCTGTGTGTGAAAAGCGGTCCGTTTGTTTACCAGGAATTTAGATTCCCATTACTGGGGGAATTAGCAGTGAGCTATTAGTCTGATTCAAGCACTTAACAATTGCTGATCATCTCCTCCTAGCCTGGGCATAATGGACGTGATCAGCTGTAAATGGAAAGTATGTGGGGCTATTTTCATGGAGGCACTTGGAGAAAGTGCAGCATCCCCTGACCTCTGCTAACCCTGGGGTTTGCAAGAAACCCAAACACCAAGTCACTTCCTGGAGGAGAGCTAATCACCTATCAGAAGAGCTTCCATTAGAGACTAACCAAGCTCAGCCTCAACCGACCCTGCCTCAAATGAAAAAAGGTTCAGCCACAAAGTCCCTGAGGTAGAAGTGATTAGCCTCTGATTGTATTTACCAGGATCTGTTTCAGTGGGGGAAGCAGCTGTGGAATAGCTGTGAGTTGTGATTCCATAGCAGATCCTGTGGAGCTCAGCAGTGCTGATTGGCTTCCTCTTTCTCCACTTTTGTCCCCAAAAGCTTTGTCTGGTTCATGGACACCTCAAAGGTTACGTTGACAATTCTCTTCTTTATTCTTGTGTAAAGTTGCCTACCATTTTGGCAAATAGATTGACATTATTTTTAGGATATTTTGAAAAAGATACTTCTATTCTTTATAGATGCTGAACCTGTAGCCCTTTCCTATCAACTGAAAGTTACCTTTTATTGTCAGCTGATTTTGAGAAGTGTGCCAGGGATCTGAAGCCAGGAATCACTGTTTAAAACCAACAGCGCTTTAGCTTTTCATTGTCTGCAATAACATACTGTTCCCCCTTCAAAAAGGAAAACTGCAGCCACTTGACTCTTACTAAAACATAGGCATTTATTGGAGGCAGTGGGAATGATTTGAATGAGGCAAGGACACTAATTATGGACTTGCAAAATCAAGGTTTGTCTCTGCTATCATCTTGCTTATGACCTCGGGCAAGAAATGTGAGAAACCACTTATCTAACAGTTGGCTGAGCTCACTGCTAGAGGACTATATGAATGCCCTTTGTAAATGCTACCTTAGCTTATGTTAAGAGATCTAAGGCTCCATTAGACTTCCAGAAGCCACATCTGAAGTACCTGACAGTGAATGATATCTGTAAAGTTGTCAAGATTGCTTTGTAAGAGATTCTAACTCTGTTCTTTACATTTCTTTTCCATAATGCCTCCAGCAGTGGAGACAAGGAGTGTAGCTTCTATGAAATGCAAAGGAAGGCAGGAGACTTCTAGAGTTGCAAGATAAATTTTATTAGTCAGACCTCACATTATTTTACTCTTTAAAAATAATCTACATTACAGTAATTAGAAGGCCCCCTCCTCATATGTGCTTGCTGAATGCTCATTGTTAAGACTGTCTAGATATAGAATTTTTATTGGATTATTTTTGTGTTTTGTGGACTGTCTTTTGTGAGACCACAGGTGCTCATAGGATGTTGTTTTCAACTTTCCGGGAACAAAAGCAGAGGGGGGTTTGTTAATTGCCCTGTAGTATGGTTAGTAAACTGTTCTGAATGGGTTTAGGAAATGTGCCAGTTTTGGAACATTGGTGGTGCTAACAGAACTGAATTGATAGTGATACTGGCATGACATTTCCAGTAGCAGTTAAGTTGTGCCTGCATATATGCTGTGTAGTTGAAAACCCGTGATATTTGGAGATCAGATGTTAGAAAAGTCTAAGCAAAAATGGGTTTGTACTCACAACAGTGTAAGCACCTGTAAATCAATGTGTAGTTAGAAGTGAATTTTGCTTGCAGTTTTTGATGAACAAGCTAAGAAGCAGCTGTGCATATAAAGGTGCATGAAAAAAGGGACACAGGATACTTGGGGGAAAAAAATGACAAAGTGGCATGTTTTGCTTCAATTTCAGTCTAAAGCATGATTTGTCGAAGTGTCAAGCATTTTCCTGTACAATCCAGGATATGACAGAAGACTGCAACTGCAATCACTAACCTTCTTAGTAAGGATTTTGTGCCTTAAACATGAACAAGAAAATGCTAATCCCTTTTTCCATATTAATCTGTCTTACAGCACTAAATTTGGGACAGAGTAAAGATCACAGGGCAGATGAGTGGAAGATCATTATCTATCAGTGTGCATGGTACAGATCGCTCAGAAATCTACTCCATTATTCTCACAAATATTCTCTCTGTTGTGTGGAATAGTGGAAAAAATAACATTTTCTTCTTCTCTGTCACTCTCCATTAACTTCCAGAGATGACAGATGCTATTACATTACATCAAGAGTCTTGACACATTTCTAAATCCCACCATATAGAGGATGGTCTAATGTGGATACTATATTAGGGTTACGCTGACTCTGTTTTTATTAACTAATGGTAGCAAACATTCGGAAACAGTGCTTTCTCTTGTTCCAAATAGCCATATTTCAGTAGGTAATGAGAAATACCAGCATTAGTACTCCTGTTTATTACGAAGACATATTCATTCCTACTGCATGTAAATAATACATTGCTTCTCTATGTGACAGAGGAGATGACGCTGCTGCATGCATTATTTCTTTGCTCTGCTTGCCTAGGAAATAAAAAGAAGTCTGGAATTGGGAACGGAAATATTACCACTGTAGAAGGATAATTACTTTGATACACACGACGTTGTAAGATTCTGTTGTAAGGTGTCTGACAGTGACTGGGAGCCACAGTGTATTACCTAGGTGGTGCTTCCCTGGCAACAGATAAAACACAGGATAAAAAATAATACTCAGCTATTCTGCCTCTGTTTAGGATTGTAATCATGTTTGGATGGGTATAGTATTGCTCAGATCTGTTGCTTCTCAGAATGAACAATGGGCATTATATGTGTGCATGGAGGAGCTGTTTTGAGCAGAGTTTCTGGCTATTTGAAAATGTAGGCTGGCTCATGAGGCAACTCTTGCACACAATTGATTGTAAACTGTTATCCTACCTCAGAAATCAATATTCACTTAACAACATATTTTAACAGACAAATGCAGTACAAACTAACAGCAGTTACACAGTGCACACACATTCAGAATAAACAGGTCATGAAATAGTGCTTGGCAGAGAAGGAAGATAGGGCAGGTGGCTGGAAGGGGACAGTGGTAACTTGAATATATGGACAGATACAAGGGGATTTTTTGCAACTGAATGTCCCAGGGTTTTGTGGTCAATGCACCTTCAATGAGCCAAATGCATTCTCTAAGGGTTATGGAGAAGGCTTGTCCTGAGACCAGGCAAAATCATCTTTTGCTAGATAGGTCTAAATCTACTGAAGTTGAGCACCATTCACCTTGAATAACAAAACCCAAGTGTGTTGCTAGCCACAATAATGGATTATGTATATGTCGAAGGGACAAAACAGAATGGAGCATAAACTCTAATATAGTGTTCTTGATCTGGACTGGTATTTTTCGTATACTTAAAAGAATGGATTTGAAAAAGGAACTGAAAGTAATCCAGAGATGGTGTTTACCAGGGACTTCACGTGTATGTTTATTGAGCTTTCCTTGCAATCCACCCTGAACCACAGGCTTCTAGTCTTTGGGATGATATGCTCTACTCTATGCCTTCATAGGCTTGAGAAGTGGATACCAACAAAACTCATTAAGTGTAACAAGTCCAAGTGCAAGGTCCCACACCTGGTTTGGGACAGCCCCCAATATCAGTACAGAGTGAGGGAGTGAATGGATTGAGAACAGCCCTGCAGGAAAGGACTTGGACACATGGCTAGATGGAAAACTAGACAGAGTCAGTAAAATGCACTTGCAGCCCAGAAAGCCATCCTGCAGCCTGGGCTACATAAAAAGAAGCATGGCCAGCAGGCCGAGAGGCAATTCTTCCCCTCTACCCCACTCCACCTCCCCACCCAGCATTCAACTC
Organism: Cyanoderma ruficeps; assembly: GCA_008694505.1. NCBI lineage: Eukaryota > Metazoa > Chordata > Aves > Passeriformes > Timaliidae > Cyanoderma > Cyanoderma ruficeps. The sequence continues at coordinate 15,512,090 of VZDJ01000219.1, forward strand.
TGGGGTGCCCAGTACGTGACAGACATGGACCTGTTCAAGCAGGTTCAGATGAAACCATTAAAACTGTGGGAGGGCTGGAACTCCTCTCCTATGAAGCAAGGCTGAGACAGTTGATGTGGTTTGCCCTGGAGAAGAGAAGGCTCGCTGTGGCTTTTCAATACATCGGGGGGATGATAAGCACAGAGAGAGACTTTTTACCAGGGCCTCTAGGGACAGGATATGGAACAACAGTTCCATACGCTGAACGAGGGTATGTTTAGATTGAATACTAGGAAAAAAATATTCCCTCTGAGGGTAGTCAGGTACTGGTACAGACTGTCCAGAGCTGTGCTTGCCCCATCCCTTCCAGTGTTCAAGGTCAGGTTGAACGGGGTTTGCAGCAATCTGGTCTAGTGGAAGGTGGTCCCTGCCCATGGCATGGGGGTTGGACTAGTTGATCTTTTAGGGTCCCTACAAACCCAAACCATTCAATGATTGTATGCCTGAGGACAAACTCCAGATGGTGGGGAGGTCGGAGACACTGTTAGGTCATCCCTACAGTCAGAAACCAAACCCTGCACAAGTTCTGAAAGAAATCAGACCTTTGATTGAACCTATTAAGCTGGAACATTAGTCTGTTGCTCAAAATGTGTACACAGCAGAAACAATGGTGAGAATTGTACCTGCAGAGCTGCAAACTGACAGGGGGAAAGCAGGGTGCAAGTATGTGGAAGGTTTCCAGTGATTGCCATTCTGGGTTAAGGCCATTCCTCTTGACTGAAAGCCTTCTGTTTCCCAAAGGTAAATCTGTCTTGGGACATGCCTGAATATGGAGTAATATTAATACTATGGGAAGGAAATATTCCATTTATGCCACATTAATGTGGGCTCAGCAACAGGGGTAGGAACAGAGCCAGAGAAGGCCAGGAAGTAGCAGCTCCAGAATATACAGAGGAGGCCATAGGCATACTGCTCTGTTTGGAGCTGTCTCGCTGTGTCTTCCCTTCAGCCACCTAGGAAATAAAAAGGAGGGATGAATCCCAGTTAGACACATTTATGCTCAAACTTCTGGCTGCAGAACCTCTAGTTCTGAGCACTAATGTGAAACTATTGAAACTCCTGTGGCCAGACATACAGCCTCCTGTTTCTGCTTGTCTGTGGAAGGAGTAACTTAAGGTAGAGTAATCCAGTGTTGCGCATGCACATGGCACCCCTTGGTTTTATGTCCAAAGTCACATATTTCCAGATCCAAGGTTTTTCAACTGCTGTCTCTAGGCTACTTGACTCACTGCTTTATGAAAGCAACAAAGCATTGCATACCTGTGACATTGCTGAAGAGAGAGATGTGCTGGCACTGTCTCCTTGGAAGCTTAGGGAAGATGAATAAAGTAAGTCTTCCTGTCTTTCTAGAGCTGTCTGCTTCAGATGCATTTGAGACCAAATGGTATTTTCTGCAAACAGAAGTAAAGTAAGAGTAAAGAGTAAAGACTAAAGACTAGAGTAAAGATTCTTTCTGTGCTTTTCTTGTGCACAGCTTGGAGTCTAGTAAACAGAAGCCTAGAGAAGCTATTTTAGGAAAGGCACTCACAGGCTGTGTGGCCTTGATTTAGAAAATACATATTCTCTGTTTCGTGAATGGCCTGTCAGCTTGTGGGTTTACTTGTGAGATTGAGCAGACTGCAAAAACAGTTTGAACTGTACTTGAAGATTCTTGGGTCTCTCTGTGACTTTCACAACTCTGTATTTTGTAAAGGGCAAGTTTGTAGTATCTTGGATGAGATGATTAAATTGTAGAAGTGTCTATAGTGCTGGGTGTAAGGCTTCTATATACTGCAGGAGGTAGGTTTAAATATTAATCAGTTATGTAATTATGATGTTTTCTTTTATATCCTTTTAAAGCTTTTACAAACATAAAATATTTAAATCTCATTGAGGTATGTTGCTAAAATGCTAGGGAGATGAAATACAGACTTAGGGTTACACAATTGCATGTAACAGGAGTTCTGCAACTGCTATGCTGAATCTAGTAACAGGCTGCATCAGGAGCTGGTTATCTTGTCTGAGGGCTGGGGGTGAGTACAGAAACAGAGGACGAGGAGGGGAATCCTGACCCCATAATCCCGGTGCACAGATCTGGTTACTCAGCATGTCTAACCTCCCCTTGGTAATGTTTTTGCAGTGCCCTTCATATGAATGATGTTTGGAAATAGCGTCAAGGGTTTTTGAGATTAACAAAAATGTTGCCAAAAGATACAGAAACAGTTCTTAGAGCAGATTCAGGCTGGTTCCATAGGTTGCAGAGGAGATCACGGAGACATTGCAGAAGAAGACAGAACTATATACAAGAGCAGTGCAACACAGGATCTTGAAACCACAGGATTTAAATTCTCTCTGCTGAGCTGTTTCTCTGTGATGTGACTGATGCTTACCAAGGCATTTGTTGCTCTCAAACATGCCGAGTATCTGGTCACACTTCTCCTTCTGATTGCCGCTGTTCTCACATGTACACCACAAGGAGACCTCCACACTGGAGTTACTGACATAGTTGGGTGTCATGGGCGTGCCTGTCCCAAACCCCCAGATGAAAGAAGCATTATGAATCATGTCATACTAAAGGAAATGCTGTCCTGCAGGCAGAAGCCTTCCACTGCGATAAGCACGTTACCCAGGCAAGGTCAGGAGTGCCAGCTAGGTGGCCCAGGCTTGATGAACCTACCTGAAGTCTGCTGAGCAGTGAGAAAGTGTTGAGATTGCTACACCTGACTCAGGCACTCTGTGAGATGTAATGAGAACTAAAGCTGGTGCAGGAATTAAATTGTGATGTGTACACAGCAGAAGCAATGGTGAGAACCATACCCGCAGAGCTCGGTGCAAACTGATGGAAAGCAATTAAATGGTGCAAACATTAAATTGTGAAGGATTTTTATTTTAGGATGTGAAGGACTTGCATGGACTCAGCTGTGGTACTGACATATGGCAGCAAAAGGTATTCTTGCTTCTTACGTAGCTGGCAAAACTGTGTAGCCAGGTGCCTTTTGACACACAAACAAATACTGCACACCTGTAGTGTGCCACTTAGGCAGTGTTCATTTAGCACAAAAGCAGCAGAGCCATCTGGAAAAATGGAAGGTATAGTCTAGATTTACAACTTCCGAGGTAATGCTGCTCTTTACATACTCTTTTGAGCCACTCTGAAAACGTTTTAGTAAGTTTAGTAGGTTGGTAGATAGTAAACAACTAAAATCAAAGATGACCTTCCTTTTAACAGCTGCTAGTCCTATATTCTGGCTGGCCCTGAGAACATAGTTCAAACAATACTAACAAGCCATCAGGAGTCTACAAGTCAGGCAGTGATGGAATGCCATGTTTAATCACTGCTGTGATGGGATGTAACTCCAGCATTAGGAATGACAATGACTTAGTTCACACAAGCCCACAGAGCGCTGTTGATGAGGTACTTAGAGTGCTTTGCACCAGCTGATGATGCAAAGAGGCATCCAGAAATCTCAGGCAAGGATGGGGCAAAGTACAGCAAAAAATGCCATTGAAGGGCTCTCTTTGGACTGCATCTACCTCTAAGGCAAGGGAGAGCACTAGTATCAATTAGTAAGGCATATTCTCTGGTATATTGAGCGCTACCTCCTGCAGGAGACTAGGATGGTCTTTCACAGCATCAAAGAGTGCCTGCAAGATTGTGGCCTGAAAGCTTCCACCCTGTATGTTCCTGTGGATATCACTTACCAATCATCCCCATGTAAGCCTGCAGGCATGCAGCATGGTTGTGCAGAGAGCAGCCATCTGGAGACATGTCTACAGGTTGACAATTTTGTTGGAAGTCAGCCAGCCGGGATCTGTAGGAAGGAAAATGAGACCATCAGTGTCGATGTTGTTCTCTTGGATAACATCCTCTGCTGCCTGACCTACTTGCAGATATGGTCTTCTAAGCAGGAGTCCAGAAGCCAGAGGCAATTTGGTTTGGTGTTATACTGGAAGGAACAATCAGGAACAATAGTTTTACGGCGTCTTTCTCCACAAAATTCATCTTGACATGGACAGAACAGGATCCTTTTGGTGAAATCCTCAGGAACTTTCTCAAAGAAATTCCTTAGCCCTCTGTGGCACTTGCGCCGGTCACACACATCCTCACTTCCTGCTCCCTTGGTGCAGATGGAGGCATAGTCTGTGCGTAGACGAAAACACTTCTTGCTCAGATTACAGACGTCTGTTGCTCTCAGACATGGATTTGTTGCATCTCCTGCTAACTGTGAGCCTATAAACCCAAAAGAAACACAAAAAGGAAACATGAAGCAAGTCTCCAGAAGAGATTCTGTATGGAAGCAGGAGTACTCCCTTCTTGATGGTCAGATTCAAAAAATAAAAAAGAACAAAGCAAACCAGTCCTTCTATGTGCCTGCAGTATGACACTGTAATTATACTAGTTACAAAAGAGTACTTTTCTATTGGTTCATAGTAGGGTGCTTGTTTCAGAAAATGGATCATTGTGCGTTATTACTGGTTTCATGGGCCTGGATCTGTGGCTATATTTACTCTTGGTGGGAGTGACAAATTTAGGCAAGTAGCCAGAGAAGGCATTCCTCTGATTAAAGGGGCCATTACCCCAAATTGTTCATAATAATCTTCAACCCATGAAAAGATAAGAGAGGGCAGAATTATATCCTGTTACCATAACAATTCTTACCTGATACCAGAGCTGCCAGTTTATTATAATCTGTCTTCCAGTGCTCTTCGTTTGCTGGATTCTCATAGGGAGACGTCTCCAAATTGAAATAACCTAGGCAAGATACAAGATATTTAATGCAGTGGGAGAAATGCTTTGTGGCCAGCTTTATTTATTTATTTATTTATTTATTTGCTTGCTTGCTTGCTTGTTTATTCTTAAATGGATATTTTTCTTATTTATGCCTGGTTCTTTCCTCAGGCTGGAGTTCAGAAATGCTTTGTCTCACCCAAAGCCGAATGCCAAGAATGGTTCCTCTGGAAATGCGAAGCTATTACTGTGTAAAACCCTCATTACATTTTGTCCAGTTGGAATTTGGTCTACATTCTCATTTGGGTTTTTCAGCTTCAGTAAGTGTGAGGAGCTGAGCAGCACTGGTAGGCTGCAGTGGGAGGTCAAGTAGAAGCAACCCACAAAAGAAAACAACAAAACACATGGCAATATGTGTCATTATCACATGTGTTTTCAGTGATGGACAGACAGGACCATTTTGAGGTATTTTTCGCAGCACTAGATCTAACTATCTCAGTGTAGCTGGCTTTGTCTCTTAGGGTTGCTGGTGTATTTGAAGGGCTGGTCCCATACCAGGGAAGTTTTTGCTGCTTATCAAACACAGCAGTAATGAATTCTCTTTACTAGGAGATATGGTTCCAGAGCAATTACCTACAGTGCTGGGAAGTGGACTTTCCTGGTTGTTTTCAGCTAGGGGGTGGGGTAAGCCTTACTAGTAGCTTGTAAATTTATATTACTTCATCTCACCATCTGTCATGCTGGAGTGAACAGTCCAGAAAATGCGTAAGCAGTGCTCCTGTCTCTTCATGCGCCGGTGACACTTGCAGTGCAGCAAAGAGCTGTTCCCAAGGTCAAGCTCTGCATTCAGACATCTGACCCTGCTATCGTGATCCAGTGAAAAGAGGCGAGTCTTGGCCAGGGCACAGTTTTCCAGCGTCCTGTATGTGGCATTGCAGGTGGAGTCGGAGAGGCACAGCTGCTCTGCCACGACACAGTCACTGCTGGGCAGAGCCATGAGGTCTCCTGATCAAGTAGAGAAAGACTGTTAGGACCCTAGTCAAGATAATGCCACACAAGTACCTTGTCATTATTTTGCAGGGATCCTGTCTTCAACAAGGACTCCTTGCAAGAAACAGAACATGTTGGGATCTTTTATGTGGAGTAGTTAAGGAACATGAGCTGGCTCCATTTAGGGGAAAATAAATAAATAAATAAATGAAAGAAAGAGAGAACAAAAGGTTAAATAAAAGCCTCCAAAATAATTTTGTTCAACTTGGCCAGGATCAGGGATTGCTTTGTATTTTAGGGACTAGTAAATCCCTGTGAAACCTTGGGGTTGCTGAGGCCTGCTTTGAAGAAGCTCTTCTATCTGGGCACTGAAAACCACAGTGCAATAAGCACACAGTAACACCATACTGTGTACTGTGAGTCAGTGCTGCTGCAATTACTAAAGTATATGCTGGTCATTAAGAGATGTACTGAGAGAACCATTTATAGGGTATAAAAACAACTACTTTAATGATCCTGAAGACTGAAGAATGTGTATTCTTTGCATAATAAAATGAATCCTTAACAAAGGATGCAAGTAGCTTCATACAGAAGGGCTGATATGCAGACAATTAAAGTACATAGAACCCAGTCCCTAAAATCCCTGCCAAAAATGCAGATGAAGGCTTGGCCCATAAGAACCTTGTGAAGTTCAAGAAGTCCAAGTACAGGTGCTGCACCTGGGTCAGGGCAATTCCAGACCCAAGTTCAGACTGGGAGATGAACCAATTGAGAGCAGCCCTCCAGAGGAGGACTTGGGAGTTCTCAGGGGTGACCTGGTCATATGCACTTGCAGCCCAAAAAGCAAATATGTCCTGAGCTGCATCAAAATCAGCATGGACAACAGACCGTGGGAGTATGTTCTGCCCTCGTGAAACCCCCACCTGCAGTGCTGCATCCAGCCTTGGGGCCCTCAGCACAGGAAGGACATTAACCTGTTAGCGTGGGTCCATAGGAGCCCAAAGATGCTCCAAGGGCTGGAGCACCTCCTGCTATGAGACAGGCTGAGACAGCTGGTGTTATTCAGCCTGGAGAAGGCTTCAGGGAGACTTCCAATGACACCTTTCCAGTACTTAAAGGAGACATTAAAAATGAGGGATAGCAACTTTTTATACAGGCAGATAGTGATAGGACAAGGGGGAACAGTTTTAAATTTAAAAGGCAAGATTTAGATTAGATGTTTGGAAGGAGTTCTTTACTCAAAGGGTGGTAAGGACCTGGCACAGGTTGCCCAGAGCAGCTGTGGCTGCCTCATCCCTGAAAGTGTCCAAGGCCAGGTTGGATGGGACTTGGGGCAACCTGGTCTAGTGGAAGGTGTCCCCACCCATGGCAGGGGGGTAGATCAAGATGATCTTTAAGGTCCATTCCTGCCCAAGTCTTTCTATAATTTTATGATTATGTCATGGGTAGGTGAATTCAGTCTGTACTCTCTCTTCATTTCTGCAGTATATGAATCTATGTTTATAGTGTAAGTACAATGAAGTCTTGAAACAAGACAGTTTCCTAATAAAATTTGTATATAAGCTGGTATGTTTCTTCCCTGCAGGTCAATATTCCTTGGCTGGCTTTATGAAATGACTGTGCTGAGCCTTATATCTATCTTTGGTGTTCTTTGAGTACATCATCTTACCTATCATTCTCTCTTTCAGCAGGTGCAATAGTACTACTTCAATCTGCCATCACTATAAATTAGGGGGAAATCTTGGTACAACTCATATTGCCCAGTGTACCATCTTCCCCATGTAATTTGTTTTCTCACTTACATTATTTTTGCTAGCTTCATCAGTTTATTTGCTGTAAGCAGTAGAATGCAAAATTCCACGCCAGCCTGCTTCTCAAAGTTTCTGCTTTCCCTAAGGCCCAGTAATATTATCTAGGTATCTCTATCTCACTTGTAGGAGTTTCCTTTTTCTTCTGGCAACTTACTGTACTTTGTAGTTCACCTGGCTCTTACATAGACACTTGATGACATTTCAAACTCCCTGAAAAATCTCTCATCAGGAATGCTTTGTATCCAGCACAGTGGGTTCAGGTGAAACTGCTCTAAACCTCAGCTTTAAAACTCCCCTCCTCTATAGACATAGTTTACTAGCTGTACATTGTTGTAAGCCCCGAAGGTTGGTAAGTTATTTCATTTCTTTAAAATCTTGTCTTAGTACTCCAGACAGTAACCGTATGAAAGAATGAGAAAGCTAATTCTTTCCTACATCTGTGGTCTAGGTTGCATAACATGTAAAAGATGTGTGTATGGGAATCCCATCTGTAGTTAAAAAAAAAAAAAAAAAGTTTAAAGGTAATAACTAATTAATACATTATGATTATTTATACCTTAGAAAAAATCGGATAGGTAGTACAATACACCTTTATTCTCTCTTTCCAATGTCCTGCCATATAGCTATGTCTATCTTGTTGCCCCTGGTGCACCACACTATTTATAGAGACAACAGTTACAGAAGTGACGCCCTTCCTTTATTAAACACGGTTACCAAAGAAGCATTGGCATTTGGACATGGCAAATTTTGGGAAATCTTTTGCAATCGTGTGGCTGCCAGTTGCAACTGTGGTCTAAGTGCAGCAGGCCATCTTTTAGCAGTCAAAAAGCTGCAGCTTTTGCTGAGTGCAAAGCACCCCTAGACAGAAACAATGAATGCTTCATAGTTTCATGCTATAATGACTTATTCCTAGTCACATCAGCCCTGAATATTGAACAAGAGATGAACTAGGAAAAGGAATAATTTCAATCCTCAGCTCTTGTGATTTGGCAGTAGTAGGAGGCAGAGTAGAACCATCAGCTGCATCTCTGCAGGAGTTCCTTGGCAAACTGAGCCTAGTCGCGGAAAACTATGGGCCTTAATCATTCCAGAGGGCGAATGCACGGGGGGTAGGTATCAAAAACTGCTCTGAGCGAAGGCAGCGAGAGCGCGGCGCAGCCGGGACCAGCTCCGGCGAATGAATCCCCGCGTTCTGCTCGTCCGCCCGCATTCAGGAATGGGCTCCCGGCATCTCCTCACGCCTGGCCTCCAGGGCAGACGGTCCCCTCCCCAGAGCGTCCCTCCAGTTTGGCCACAATCACACCGGAGGTTCCCCGTTCGGGTCAAAGCAGCAGCCGCCTTTCCCGGTTTGAATCAGGATTCCTACCCACCGACTGCGCCCGGGGCAGCTCGAGCCGGTGGCCGGGAGAGCCGGACAGCGGCTGGGAGCACCCGGGACGCGCTCTGCGCCCACCCGGCATCGGAGGAGCAGCCGTCAACCGCAGCGACCGCGAACCCGGCGCCGCCCCTGCAAGCCCCTCGGCGGGACCGGCGTGCGGGCGATACCGCTGTCTGCCCGCCGGGAGAGGGACGGGGTCGTGCCGCCCTGCCCAGCCCGCCCCGCGCCCCGGGCGCTGTTACCGGCTCGGGAGAGAAGCAGTCCCAGGAGCAGCGCCGGCCCCATGCTGGCGGTCGGCGGCTGCGAGCGCCGGGGCGGCGGATCGCATGCTGCGCGCAGCGCCGCCTCGGTGCTGCTGAGCCCGGCCCGCCCCGTCGAGGTGCGGGCGGCGAGCGCCGCCCTCGGCCCGCCCCATCGCGGCTCCGGGACGCGCCCGTCGGGAGGCTGTCGGGCTGGTGGGAGATGGGGTGGGTGGCGGCGGTCATCCCGTGGCCGCTGTCTCCAGGGCGACCGGGGAGCCGCTGGGCCCGGGGCGGGGCAGTGCAGGGACGCTTCAAAAGGGGCTTTTTGGAAGGGGCTGCGCAAGGCGTTTGTTTATTGATTCGTAGCACACCTCAGTACCGAAAGCAGAGCTGTGACTGCACACCCTCTAGGGCATACTTGGGTAAAGGACTGTAAATCTCCGATTTAGGAGTCTCCACTCTGGAGGGAGTGCTCTTGGAGGATACAGGGGCTGACTAGCTTTTGAGTAACTTCCCCAAGTAACTCTTGGGTCTGTGAAAGGGATGACTGAGCTTGTGGCTTCTTCCTTGTGGCTTTGTTGTGAAGGCTGTTATTTCAGTTTCTTACCTGCCGCTGGCTCTATCTTGATTGAGCTGCTTTTCTGCACCCACACGAAAGATGGCACTTCCGAGAGCCCACATGCCATTTAGGCAGCTGTGCTGCTTTTGAACAGATGCTTCCGATTCCTTTTAATTTGCATCCTAAGATCAAATTAACCAGTGTGAAAAAGTTACAGTCCAACAAATGCATGTCAAACATTAGCATATGAAAATGAGGCAAACATTTTGTAAGTCAATTGTTTGCATAAGTAGAGACCTACCTCATCTGCCCAAAAAACCCCAACAGAAACAGTAATAACTGTGCAAATACATTAAGTATTCACAATCTAATTCAGTGGTGCCCCCCTCTTCTTGAGTTTTTAAGAAAAATTAGTCCTCCTGCTCACTGCAGGGAACTGCTGTGAGAGAATTCTTCTGCATGGAAATTACTGTATATCACCGCAAGTGATTATTATTAAAGCCAGTAGCAGTCCCAGTGATATGCTAGACGTTTCATCTCTACATCCATGACTGCCACAGCCAGTTAAGAGTAGGTTTGACCAAGGAAGTATTTTATTTGCTGTAAGTGCTGAGTTACTTAGCCATACCTTATTTTGTATAGTATTAATCTAAAAAAGATTATAGCATGCTGGTGGCTTCTGCTACTTCTTTTCAGGATTTGACCACTACAACCCTTCTTGAGTCAAAACCAGAGCAAGTTACTGGGAAGTGCAAAAGACACTGAGTCTTGGTCATTTGCCAGGAGTACTATCAGAGAACTACTGGGGGAGGTAGCACAGAGGAAGGCTGAGCAAACACTCCTCTGCCTGGGCTAATATTTACAGCACCACACTCTGCTCTTTACAGGGCTAGAGACAGACAGCAGACATTCACAGCTAATAGTAACACCTGTACACTACAGAAATATAAACCTAATGCAAACAACCCAACAGAAGTTGATGTCTATATTCATGGAAAACCAAATAGAAACCTCCATTTCCTAGCATGAGTGCTAGTGCCCTAAACAGCTCTGGCTGCTCATTGCCAAAGGTTGAGCGGTTTGACATCCATAGCGGCTACCCATCGTTTTGTGTTTCAGTTCCTGGGATACTTGGCCGCTTCTGGCTCGGATGATTTTTATCTTTTGTTCCTATGACTAAGGAATTCAAAGCTGCTCTTGTATTTTAGCCTCAATGTGGTTCACAGCAGAAAGGTCAGAGACATTTAGGTGTCTCTCTGGTTAAGTACAGTCATGCACCTCACTGGGTAGACTTTATCTTTGGTGAGAATAATTGTATGTCATTCTACAGGAAAAGGGAACTAAGACATTTATGATCATAAAAATTCAGGGTGAGCAATGGACATGCTGAACAACACAGCTTCAGTCCAGAGGGACTCTGAGAAATGAAAGAACTGGGTCAACAGGTGCCTTATGACATTTAGGAAGGAGAGCCGTGTTCTGAAACAGGGCACAGTTGACCCCATGCATCTTTCCTGGCTGAGGACTGAGTGGATGAAAAGCAGTCCTGCTGGAAGGACCTGGAAGTTTCCATGAATACCAGTAAGATGTGATTGAATAAAACAACCCACACACCACACTGTATTAGGAAGAACATGGCCAAAGACTGAAAGAAGTTATTTATGTTTGCTTGGTAGTGGTGTGGCCACACTTGGACTAATGTGTGCAGTTTCCTGCCCCTGAAGTTCAAGAGGGATGTGGAGGAACTAGAGAGGTTCCAGTGGAGGGCTACCAAGATGGTAGCACATGACCTACAAATTGATCATCAGAACCTGGGCTTGTTTGCTTGGCAAAGAGGAATTTCAGAGATGATCTACTACCACCCTACAGCTACTTAAAGGTGAGCTGCAAAGGCGATAAACCCAAATGGCAGGTGGTACAAGAAATGATGATGGCCATAAATTCCATCCTGGGTTGTTCAGGCTGGGTGCTACGAAAAACTTTTTCACTAAGAAGTTGGTGCAGTGCTAGAACAGGTTACCTATAGATGTATCACAGTCAGTACTGACTAGCACAAAGATATTGGATCTGAGACTCTCTAAGTCCCTTTTCACCAGCTAGTTAAGCTAGTTAACCAATGGTTAGTGTGCTTGGATGACAGAAGAAATTTAAGGCATGAGCAGCTCAGAAGAAAAATTATTTGTAAAGGAAAGCAAAAATACTTTTTCAAGGGAAGAAAGGAAGAGTACCTTAGGACAGTGGTACTCTGCTACCTTAAGTCTAAATTTTTTCAGAGGTAAGCATGTAGACAAAATACGTAGTTTTAATAGTACATTACACTATATTTTGATTCACGGACATTTAAGTGATGCACTGTGAGCCCATTTTTCTGATCCAGGTATATCCATGATGGATATTGTCTCTCCTTGTCTCAAGTGAAGCTTAATGAGCTTGCAGGACAGTGGATCTGGCAGTGGCAAGACAGACCCAGGCCTTAGGGGTTGTTGCTATTCAATGTAGTCAGAAAAATAATGGAACTTCATGGTTATGGAAGAGTATTTCCTAGTTTAGCTCTCCCACTAAAACTGCCCTGCTTGCTCCCCTACCTTCCTTCATGTGGAAGAACAAAAGGCAAAGATCCCAGGTGGAGATAAGAAATAGGAATGAGATAAGGAACAGTAACAGCAACAATATTAATAACAAAAGGTATAAGACAAAGAATTTATTTGCACGGAAAGTCCAACAGTACAGACCGGCTCTTCCCAAACATGCTTTCCTCCACCATAAGGAACCCCTTCTCCTCAGACCTGAGAGTTCCTTTCTCTGCCCCCAGCAATGATGTGAGGTCGTATCAAATAATATTAGGGTACTGGCTATGCCCCTTCCCACTCATCTGTGCCAAAACCAGGGCAGGAACCCAACCAAAGATTTTGCTTTCCTGTAGGCTGGGAAGGTACTTAAATAGGTATTAAAGCAATCAAGTTAAAGAACATGGAATAGATTATTTCTCTGTTAGTTCCACATTAGGCCCCAAAGATCAGTGGTCCCACTCTGCTGACACCTTCACTGCCTTTCACTGCTGTGGAACACAGAACAAGAGCCCGTGGGTTCTTATTATAATCACTGCTGTAAATTTTCTCCTCTTTGCTTGTACATGAGATGGGCACATGGCAGGGCAGCAGCACAGGGGCTGTTTACTTTACATCTTATCAGCAGCATTATGTGCTTTAGAGACTTGTACCAGGAAAGACTGAGGTACAAGCTGCTCCTACTGAGTCAATAGTATGCCCTGGTAGTCAGGAGGGTCAACCATGTCCTGGGGTGCATCAAGCAAAACATTGCCAGACAGTCAAGGGAGGTGATTGCCCCGCTTTACTCTGCACTGGTACAACCTCACCTTGAGTACTGTGTGCAGTTTTGGGCAGCACAATATTAAGAAGACATTAAGCTACTAGAGACCATCCAAAGGAGGCACAAGGATGGAGAAATGATTGGAAAGGAAGCTTAAGAGGTCAGGTTAGGTCAGGTGAGGTCAAGTCACTTGGTTTGTTCAGCCTGGAGGAGATTGAGGGGAGGCCTCCTTGCAGTCTTCAACATTCTCGCGAGTGGAAGCAGAGGGGAAGGTGCCAATCACTTCACTCTCATGACCAGTGACAGGACTCAAGGAAAAGGCATGGAGTTGAGTTAGGGAGGTTTAGGTTGGATATCAGGGAAAGGTTTTTCACCCAAAGAGTGGTTGAACACTGGAACAGGTTCCCCAGGACAGTGGTCACAACGCCAAGCACCTGTCTTGAGTTCAAGAAGTGTTTGGACGATGCTCTCAGGCACATCATGGGATCCTTGGCATGTCCTGCACAGGGCCAGGAGTCGGACTTTATGATTGTGATGGGTCTTTTCCAACTGAGCGTATTCTATTATTCTATGATTCTGATACATGGCAGGACTTTGGACCACAGCACAGGGTTGCTGTACCCAGATAAATGAGGCTTGCTTTGCTAATTTTGCCCCTGGCAACAAGGTTTCTAGGATTTCTTTGTCTGTCCTCACAAAAATCCTCTCTTGCCTCCTACCCCTTGCGTTTTTTTTTAAGCATCCAACAAAGTACTTGCTAGAGCTTGAAAAAATACTTGAAGAGCTATCAGCAAGAGTGTTGACACTCTGTATGCACTCAGGGAGATTTTAACTGAGGTTTTTTATACAGACAGGAAGGTCTGCCAGCATAAATGTAAAGGGAGACTCCCTGGGCCACAGGCAATTGTGCTCCAGAAGACTAGGGCTGTTTGGGTAATGTCTTACACGGCTTGCCTCTGAGGTTTGGCATGCAAACCAAATGGGTAAAACTACCCTATTTTTTTTTTTTTTAGTAGCCACATATAATATAGACACTGGATTAATTCTTGACAAACTGATGGAAACTAATAGTCTCACTGATTGCCACATGCACCAGATGTTTTTTTTTTAAAACTACAGGCAAATTCATTAATTCATATTCCTTAGCCTATACCCTCCTCTCTTTCCACACAGGTGGGGTTTTGCCCCTTCCAGGTTCCTGGTATCAGAGTCACTCTTCATGGTTTTGTCACTATTTCAAGCAGTTCATGACATAATCTGAGATATTTAAGGGTCATCAAACCCAGTAGGCCTTGAAACACATTTTTTCTAAGCACTGTATCTTTGCCAAACAGTCTTACTTTGCTATTGTTTAACTGCCTGAGTGAGTGTCAGCACAGGCAGGCAGCAGCCAGGACAGCCACAAACCCATGGCTGAAGCCCAAAGAGTAATTTATTTCCCTTCCCTTGCTAACTGGGGGATCCTCACAGCAACCCCTTGGCAGAGATGCACAAGGGGAGACGCAAGCACCATTAAACTAGGTTAGTGCCAGAGCGTGGGGGCCCCTGTGGGCCAAAATGAAAGGGCAGTGCTCCCATGGAGCGCAGCATGTCCCGGATATGATTTGGTGAAGCTTTCCTCTGTTGCTCATGGTGAGCAGCTTAGTTGTGAAGCCCCTGAGCTTTCTAGAAGAATGTTAATAAGCTACCTGTGATTGGTTGGTTTGTTCTCTCCTTTGATTGGTTCAAGTCTCCCCCCTGATTGGTTAGTTTT
>VZDJ01000219.1:15526917-15608523 GCA_008694505.1 Cyanoderma ruficeps
CCCCCCCCCCCCCCCCCAACTTTCTTTTGTCCCCATAAAACCTGGCTGTTTGGAGTCTCCGGGGCTTTGGAGTTGTCAGTTTCCAGGGAGTAAAGAGGACTTCTGGAGATCACTTTGCCTCCTGTTTTTTTCTTCTGTGCTGCTTGGAAGGGATTTGCCGGAAGACACTGCAGTAGCAGTGGGAGCCTAAAAGAGCTGACAGGCCTGGTTGCTTAGGCAACCATTCACAACTGAGCTGGTCACTGGGCTTGAGTCCCTGTGCCCCTGGGATAAAGCCGTCCTCCTCAGGGCATCTCACAGGAAGGTCGTGGCACCCAGAACATCCCTGCCTGGGACTGGGCTGGTGGCAACACCAGAGGATAACCGGAGAGTTCACACCAGTTTAGCAAGGGTTATTCTCAGCTTTCTGTTTACAATCCTCAACACGCAGTCATCTCTTTTTAACCCATTCCTCCCAACACATAGTCACCAGCTGGCGGTTCCAATTTTTACATTGCTTTTTGCCCACCTAACTCTTAACATAGAGCAGGAAGGACACACAGATCTGTTAAAACATATCATGGCATACCTGAATGGAATGTGGAAGGTATTGAGCAAAAGGGCCATGTGAGAGTAGACCAACTGTATGGACTTCACATCAGTTGCCAGGAACATCTGTGTAATAAACAGCTTTAATTTGTTTTTCAATACTGTACAGAACTTGCTTAGTGATGTCCTCGTCGTGATTTATGTAGTAGATTCTCAGGATTAGTGGCTATTGCAGCGCTCATCCACTCCTAGAACCACGGGACAGGTGTGGGAGACCCGGCTGCAAAGGTGGCAAAACAGAAGCAGAACCGATTTGAATGGCTCCCTGCTTTGTCTCATGCACAGAGAGCTTTAAGACCTGAAGCTACATCCCATTATCCACCTCCCAGCTCTTTGCAATCACCCTCCTGGTCCACTCCCTGCAGCCCCAGCCTGCCCCAAGCCGGCTGTGATCCAGGAGTACCGAACGAGCCCGAAGCGTCCCGGCCCTACTGGGGCCGGCCCAGTCCCGCTCCGTCCCGCCGAGCCCCGCTCCTCCACACGCCCAAGGGCCGCGAACCGGAAGAGGAAGCGCGGGGCACCTCGGTGGCGGCGATGCCGCTCGCGTGAGCCCAGTGGCGTCTTTCCGGTTCCGCCAAAGAGGCGCGGGCGGCGAGTGACGGGATCCCGGGTCCTTCCGCGGCGCCGAGGGCGGCGCGGCCCCGCCCGGCCCATGGACCGGCACAAAGTGAAGCGGCAGCGTCTAGACCGGATCTGCGAAGGTGAGGTGGGGCGGGCGCCCCTCGGCAGCGGCGGCAGCAGCGGGCAGCGGCACTTGCCCTGTGCCGCGGGCACCCGACGCAGTCGCTGCGCGCCCGTGGGACTGAGCGTCCGCTCGACCGGCGGCGAGCAGGGCCCCGCCGCACGCCGAGGCGCTGCCTACGGCCTTCTGGAAAGGGCCGGATGCTAATGACTGTCGGAGGCTCTGTGGACGTACAAGTTCTGCTCACTTAAGGGGGAAATATTATCTGGGATGGAGAGGGGGGCGGTCACTGGGGATGAGGTGTGAAGAGACTCTGTCACTTGTTTTACGAGCCTGGAGTAAGATGGCATGCTGCTGAGCAGATCACCTCTAATATATTATTATTGATAATAGATGTTGTATTTTTCTTCATATAAGTGGTGGCAGAGGTGGTTATGGGTTTTTTCCCAACGTCCTTTCCTTGTGTTTGTGTCTTATTCATGTCTTTTGCTTTGCCTAATCTGTTCCTAAATACTATCAGCAACTTAATGGACTAGCAGATGAAGATTCCAGAATTCTTGTCTTTCATGTAATCACTCCTGCTGACTTTCTTAATAGGCATACGGCCTCCAATTGTGAATGGCCCAATGCCAGCACGGCCACTGGTTGCGCTCCTGGATGGACGAGATTGCACTGTGGAGATGCCCATCTTGAAGGATGTTGCTACAGTGGCATTTTGTGATGCTCAGTCAACTCAGGAGATCCATGAAAAGGTGGGCAAGAAGGTGTGCAAGATTCAGAAGTAGAGCTTTGCCTCTTAGGTAACCAAACTAGATATTGATTTGGGCTGGTTTTTGTTATAGGTGCTGAATGAGGCAGTAGGAGCTCTGATGTATCACACCATTACCCTTTCTCGTCAGGATCTGGAGAAATTCAAAGCGCTCAGGGTCATTGTGCGTATTGGCAGTGGCTATGACAATGTTGACATCAAATCTGCTGCAGAATTAGGTATGATGACACCATTAGGTGTGTGTTGTGATCAGAACTGGATTTGAAATGGAACACTGCACGGGTTTTTGTGCATTATAGCAGAGTGTATTTAAAAACTTTCATATACAAAGATTTGGAGCTGCTCAGTATCAGGAGTCTTTAGGAAGCTGACCAATAGAGGGATGGTAGGTGGCTTAAAAGAAAGATTCTCACTTTTCAGATTGCTCTGCTATAGATGTTGGTGTCTTTGTTGTTGCTTGGGGTTCAGGAACCTGAATATGGTGTCTAAGTAACTTCTGGTGAGGTGACTTTGGTCTTTTTGTGACCCCTGAGCAAACTTATGTCTGAAAGCCACCTGCAAATGCCGATGCAGGATAAACTCACTATAAATGCTTCATGAGTTTTCTTAATTTTGTATATGCAAGAAGGTTCTGATACAAAACTTTATTAGTTATCCCTTTAGAACCCTAAGCATGTGAGAAGTGTCTGGATCAGGTGACAAAAAGGTGCTATTTATTAAACAGATGGCAGTGAGACTTCTGGACCTTTCAGCCTCCTAGGTGAGATGGATCACTTAAGTACCCTTCTTTAAGTTTTACAAGTGTAAGGGATTTGAAAGCTTCCTTAATGTAATGCAGGTGTTGTTAAGCTTAAATCAAATGCAGGTATTAGTATATAAAATTGAAAAAAGGCAAGCATTGCAAGTTTCAGATCTGTAAGAACAGGTGAATTGATAATAAATCAAGAGTGTGTATTGGGCTAGTGCTTGAATTAGGTCAAAAGAGCCTTTTCATTTGGATGATTCAAAGGTATAGTCTCAAGAGTTCCTGTCAAGGTCCTTGGCTTTCATCCAGCCTTTACATATTTGTGCCGAGTTTGGAACCTAACCTAGTCTTAACATTTCTCTACTTAAGGTCACTTTCTTTGGTTCATTCAGATTCAAAGATTGCCCTTTTCTCCCACTGCACACTTATTAATCCAAGGTGAAATGAATCAAAGTTCTTTCACCATCAGACCGTTGCTTGCCACTTTTTCTTTGGAGTGACAGTGTGATGACCCTTACAAGTGGCCAGAGTTGCTTTTTCATGGACAGTTAATGGTTATTTTCATGCTTAGCCTCCTGCTCTATGTTAAGCATGCTTTTAATTCATTCAGAGGTAAGATACTGTTCCTTGTGTGTTCTGAGTCTTCAGACCAAAGGGCTGTTGTCTGTGTTTTTTTACATTTAGGTGTAACACCGCATGTTAACACAAATCTGTGTCTGGCTGTGTAACAGATGGATGCATGGGGCTTGTCCAGATTTGAATGAGATGGTAATCAGTGAGATTAAGAGAAATTGGGTTTTTCTGTCACCCTTACTCATGTCCTCTGAGTTATCTCTGTGGCATTGTGGCAAAAATTCGAAATAATTTGATAGAGAAAACCAGTCAGATATTGGGATTGTCTGTGGCCATTGCTCTCCTAATTCTCATGGGAAAGCACGGTCTGAGTTTAGCCGAATGTCTCCTGTAACTAGGCTTATAAAACAATGATGCCTTCAACCACCATTGCCTAGATTTTATTTCCAGTTTTTAGCTAGGTGGTGGACTTTTGAGGTAGAACAGTTGCCTTGGTTTGGAAAGTGGCTAGGGTTGTGATTGCGAAGAGATCATTTTTCCATCTCGTTTTCTTGGCTGGTTTGTCAAAGGAAGGATAGCAGAAATGAAATGGTATGTTTCCAACCTCCCCCCCTGTGGTTTTGTTGGGTTTTGGGTGGGGTTTTTTTGTCATAGACTGCTCAGGACTTACCAGATTTTGATACTGTGTTCCAGCTTTCCTTTTTCTGACAGTAATTTATGCTTCTAGGACTTCAACTCTGTTTACATTACTAATTTACCTGATAGTTGTAGCCATGAGTTTTATGATCCTTGTGGTTGTATGTTATTCTAGAGTGGGAATGTTATGAGTTGTTATTTTTAAGCTTAACTTCAAATGGATTTAGAGAAGCTCCTGGGGCTTCTGTTTGCATTTAATGAGTCAGTTACTTATTGTTGCTCCTGGGGAGGCTGATGCTTGCAGTGAGCATCTGGACTGTGAGGCATGAAGAGCTCAGCCATCTGTCAATTCTTCTACAGTCTGCCTGTTAATTTGTCAGGAGTATCTGTGGAAGGAGTGCATCCTTTTGAATGCAGATCTCTTAAAACAGTCAGTTGCTTGTATCACTTGTATGGCCCAGTTTTCTCATTTTGGCTCATTTGTGTGTATGTTTGTTTTTCTGGTAAGTGCGTCAGTCAAAAAGATATTTATAAGGAAGGGATGATATTTCCTGGGGGATTGAAAAGATGGCTGGTCACATCTGTGTTATTGTAGAATGAAGTTCTGAAATGAATCCTGTGTTTCTTGAGTTCTGGAGTACTGAATTATGTTGGAGCATTTGTGCTTAAAGAGCTTTATGTCAATTTAGAATTGTGATGCTAAAAATCTTATATGACCTCTGTGGCTTTGTAGGTATTGCAGTTTGCAACATCCCTTCCTCCTCAGTAGAGGAGACTGCTGACTCTACCCTCTGCCACATCTTGAACCTCTATCGCCGTGTTACTTGGCTACATCAGGCTCTGCGGGAAGGGAATCGAGCCTCAAGTGTAGAACAGATACGAGAGGTGGCTGGAGGTGCTGTGCGTATCCGTGGGGAGACTTTGGGCATCATTGGACTAGGTAAGTGATGGGAATTGTTGGACTGAAAAGAGAACTATGAATGTTTTTGGAAAGCTAAGAGTCACATACTGAGAAGAGTGATAATTCTACAACTGTTCTTTGTGAAACACACAGACTCCTAAGGAATGTTAGTGCCCTATTCTGGATATCTTCAAGAGTTGGGTATATGTCAGGGGATTGGGTATTCTTTTTTTGGTTTCAAATGGTTAGAAGAATTGGAACATTCATATAGCTCTTCTTGGTGACTGTTTCCCTCTGTTCTAGGTTCTGTATCAGTAGCAAAGCTGCCTCAAAGGTGGCTACCAATTCCTTCTCCAAGTTCTTCTAGCCAGATTATTATCTCTGACTCTGAGCTTAGATTTGGTTTGAAAACAGAACTGCTTCTTGACTAAACTCTGGCTATTGCATGGGGAAGAACTAGAATTAGCAACATAGGAGCAGCACTGAATAGCCTCCTCTGGATCCCTATGGCAATCCTAGGGGTTTCCAAGGCTGCAATATCTTAGGCCCTGGCAGTAAACTTCAGTGTAAGCTCCCAGTCTATCCCCGTATCTTGTCTTTAAAGTTTGTTTTACCTTTCCTTGATGATTGTGGGTTTTCTTTTGTGAAGGCCGAGTTGGACAGGCAGTGGCTCTGCGAGCCAAGTCCTTTGGCTTCAACGTGATTTTCTATGATCCCTATCTGCCGGATGGAGTGGAGCGATCCTTGGGTTTACAACGAGTAGGAACCCTGCAGGATCTACTAATGCACAGCGATTGCATCACATTGCACTGCAGCCTGAATGAACATAACCATCACCTCATCAATGACTTCACTATTAAACAGGTGCAGCAGGAGCTTGATTTCCCCCACAGAACACTGTGGAAATGAATGCAAACCAAAACTGCTGCTTTCACAGAGGCTGAATCCTGCTGCCTCTGTTGTGTGCCTCCTGCTGCCTTTGGAGGCTGGGCGTGTGTGGATCCGGGTGCCTGTGCTTTGTGCTGTATATAATTTTATGTTAAGAGAAGAGTAGGATTGGCTCTTCTTGCAAAATAGTTTCCCTTAAAAAGAATATTTTAAGTAATTCCGTAATTTCAAATTATCTTTAAAATAATTTACAGTGCTGGTTAGAGCTAGATGTGGTGTGGCTGGGACTGTGTATGTTGTTCTACACAGCACGGCCAAAGCCTCTGCCCAAGCCCACTGCAAAGACAGTTTCGGGCTAAACTCCACGAGTCTATGGATGCTTTCCAGTGCTTTTATGAAAGACATTTGGACATTGTAGTCCAGTTTTGTAGAGCTGGATACTGGATTCATGATTCCTGTCCTCTTTTTTGTTTTTTTTATATAGTAGGATGAATATGGAGTGCAGAACTTGAGAGTTCCACTTTTGCCCTTGTTGTCTTGTGGTTTTGTTTGTTGGTTTTTAAAGCAAATTTCTCAAGCATTGCTTGCAGGCATTTCCCCTGTGGTAAGCTTTGCAGTGAAAGCACTCCTAGTTCTTCCAGGCCTCATCTAATCACTGCAGACTCCTGCTCATTTCCAGTAGACTTCCCAAGATTCGCTTAGCTTCCGTGAAAAGTCTCATTCTCAGTGCATGTACTATTTTTCTTCTTCCAGATGCGTCAGGGCTGCTTCTTAGTGAACACCGCCCGGGGAGGGCTGGTAGATGAGAAAGCCTTAGCACAAGCCTTGAAAGAGGGGAGAATCAGAGGAACAGCATTGGATGTGCATGAGTCTGAGCCTTTCAGGTAATGTGGTACCTGCATGCCTGCTGCTATCTAGTGGTTCACCTAAACTGGATGGTTCTTTTGGTGGTTTGGTGGGGGGTTGTTTTTGGTTTTGGTTTGTTTTGTGGGGGGTTTTTTGGGGGTGTGTGGTTTTTTTCTTGTTTTGTTTTGCTTTTTATTTTTATTTGGGTTACAGTGATGCCCAAAAGGGCAGATGGGGTTCCAGTTCTGGAAAAAACCCTTCTTCTCCCCCCCAGTTTTGCTCAGGGGCCATTAAAAGATGCACCCAATGTTATCTGCACCCCTCACACTGCTTGGTACAGTGAACAGGCTTCCATTGAATCCAGAGAAGACGCAGCTAAAGAGATCCGCAGAGCTATTACAGGTAACGAAGAAGACTTGCAGCCGGTGCTGAATTAATGGGTTTTTGTTAGTTCATGTCAAGGATTGTGCTGATTGTTCTGAAAACTTAGACACGTTTACTGGTTTCTGGAACTGGAGTCTAAGTTGATAATTGTATCTTTGCCTTCTCAGAATTCTTGTACCTAATGCCAGAATGGCTCTCCTTGGGAAAGCCTCTTTACTTACGTCTTCCAAATCCTTTGCAGTAATTCCCTTGACAATTTTACTGTATGCGTTTTTCCTTGAGTAGTACATATTGTCTCTTGAAAAAGGTGAGGCTTGGCAGTTGCAGTTTGTGGCAATAATTTTCTCATGATCATAGAAGTGGGAAGAAAAGATCAGTTTCTTGCTGTCCCCAGACACCAGATGCTCAGAGGAGAGTCTCCTGTACCCAGTGTTATCCTGTGGAGGTGGATGGAAAGATTTTGCACTTTTCCTCTCTACTTTTCTTTGTAAATGCTGCAGGGAACAAATCTCTCCTACCTGTTTTCTCTTTTTTTTGTCATTTTTGGCACCCTTGCAGGTCACATACCTGATGCTTTGAGAAACTGTGTTAATAAGGAGTATTTGCTGTTAGCAGCTCAGTGGTCCAATATTGATCCTGCAACTGTCCACCCAGAACTCAATGGAGCTGCAGCTTACAGGTGAGATACCTAGGTTATCCAAACATATCTTCCTGCTGAAGTAGGCCAGGGGTTTGAGAACTGCTTGTACCTGCAAACAGGTATGTCTTTGTTCCTCTATACTCTATATGAGTTCTTTCCCAAAACTTAACAGCAGCACTTCTAAAGCTGTATGAGTATTCAGCGTGTACTTGGTCATGTTTAGTTCCAGCTGCGTACCAGTCAATATTTCCAAATTCTTGGAAGACATGCCCAAGAGATACCTTAATACAAGAAAGCCTGCTGAATGTCCCAAAAAAGGACTGCAACTCTACATTAGAAGTTGTGCGTATCATTAGGGCTATATAAATAAGCCCATTCTTACATGTAGCTCAGATATCGAACATTACTGAGACGTTGTCCAGTGGATTTGTTCAGTAGTCTAAACAGAGTGTATTTGAATTTATCTGTTACAACCTGGCTAAGTGATTGTGGGCATGTTGCTTCCCTTCTGTTTGTCTCCCATCTGCAAAGTAGGAAATATATTTTCTTTCCTTCTATGAGACATCTACAGAAGCTGAGATGTATTTGTGGAGAGGGCATAGGGAAGCAGAATGGAAGTGATGGATGAATAGTTCATTAGCAATTCATGACTGTCACTCTCCTATTTTTCATCTTGTATCTAGCTGTTTTATTAGTTCAGATTCTTACCTTTTCTGTCTTGGAGTCCAGTGAAGGATAACTGCAGCTTACACCCCTCCTGCTGATGGGGAGAGAATTCCTAGTCCTCCATGTGCTGTCATAGAGTGCCTCACAATATTTTCAGCCAGAGATAAATTTTGCATCTCTTTTCAAATCCTTAGTATGTGACCTTGGACTATCTGGGTCTGTCTGCAAATGGCTGTCATTTGGCGTTAGGATACCACTGCTACTCTTCAGCTCTGGAGACTTCCTGTGTTCTATCTCAGGGCATTTCTGTTAGAAAGAGGAATTTGTTTTCAGCACGTCTGAGGGCGTGGCTTCTTTTCCTTTGAATAACTCTGTTGGACAAGCTTGTAATTTCTATGTTTTTGTTGGTTTTAGGTTTCCTCCAGGAGTAGTGGGAGTACCCAACCCTGGGCTACCAGAACCACCAGTAGTGGAAGGGATTGTAGCTCATGGAATTCCTCCTGTTTCTCACCCTGCACCACGTACCCCTTCCCCAGGAGAGACGAGCAAACTGGATGCAGACAGAGAGATTCCTGCTGACCAATAGCAGAGTGTTTCTCTCCTCTCCTTTGACAGCAGAAAAAAGTAGGAGGGCATCTCCTCCTAGGACCTTCTTTAACACCCTACAGACACTGTTTCCTGTTCACTTGGGACAGGAGAATCCATTTCATTGCCGACAGACTTTAGCTCTTGCCTTTATTTTGTAATCTTTTAGTTATAATTTCTTAATGAATCTTTCTCCTTCTCTGGGGCATGGCAAAAAAATGACCTTGCCTCCCCTTGGCTTAATGAATCAGTTCTCCCATGTATCTGCTTCAGTTGTCTGTGACAGGGTCTTTGTGTGCTTGGAAATCGAAGTGAAGCCACCTGATTAGGGGTGGTCCTCGGTATTCTGAACTTAAGTGCACACTTTTCAGTTGCAACTTGTAGCTTAAATTTAATTTGGCTGAACCTCTTAAGAGTGACCATGGGGAGTATTAGAAAAAATATTAGTGAATTGGAGAAGTTGTGACTATTGTCTTCATTATGCCCCTTATAAAAGGCAGCCAGGCTAAGCTCTGTGTGTTACTTTGCTTCCTGTGAGAACAGGCATAGTGCAGGCACTGTTAATTCTTGACTATAGCAAGTTTTCTCTATGCAGTTCTAGGACTGAGGTTAAAAGTAATAGTGTCAAAGTCAGCCTTTTAAATAGTTTGGAAGGGATTAAAATGTAATCAAATGTATTTTGGTGACCACCACATTTGTGAGGCTTCAGAATTGTTCACCCTGGAGTCTATAACTTGAAGAAGGTAAGAAAATGGTGAAATAGGAAAAGCATGCACTGAGAGACAGCGAGTAGCAATAATGTGCAGTTGCTGGTTCCTCACACACAAGTACCTCGTAGTCTAGGGCAGTGTTTATTCACAAGGGATTCATCACACTAGAATTCTAAGCTTTAAGATACAGATTTTTTTTTCTTTTTTCATCATTGCATCAGCTAGAAGCAACGTCCCACTTATCTGTGCTGGTCGAGAAGGCAGATTTTAGCAGTCAGGAAAAAGTTTTTCACCCAGAAGGTGGCTGAGCACTGGAATAGACTCCCCAGGGAGGCTGACACACCACCAAGCCCATCCGAGTTCAAGAAGTTTTTGGACAATGCTTTTGGGTACGTGTTGGGATTCTGGGGGTGTCCTGTGCAAGGCCAGACGTTGGACTCCGTGATCTTGATAGGTCCCTTCCAACTCAGCATATTCTATGATATACTGCATCTCTGTGGCAGGGCAGGGCAGCAGGGCAATGTGAGACAGCAGTTTGTTTTACATGAATAGGCTTTGTGAAACTAAAAAGAGAATTGATGCTCTCAGTTTTTCACCTGAAGCCAAGGTGGGATTGTTGCTGGCAAGTCTTCTCCATTTCACGAATGATGGAATATGAATCGCTTCTTTGAGGAGTGTGGAGTCTTCAGCAAAAGAAGTTCCACAGGAGAAGACTTTTCTTTAATTACATGTCTTCCTTTATTTCATCTTGTTACACTTCAGTTAAAGCCTTTCCATGCACAAGATGTAACAATACCTGATTGATTTGTTCATGTTGTTTGGATATATTAAAGTAGGTGCTATATGGGAGGCATACCCTATTTGTGTGGGTTTCTCTGCCTCCCTTGATTATTCTCTCTGTTGTGTGTCTGTGACTGGAAGCTGAACAGTTGGGAACAGACCGGGAAAACAACTTTAAGTATGGACAAAATCCTCTGTTTAGGCTGTTTAGTTTAGGAAGGTAGGGAAAGCTTTCAGAGTAACTAAGTTCTCAGTTTTTTTTTCCTGGTTTAAAATTCTTCTCCAATACTGCCTTCTCTATAGTGGCTTACTACTAATACAGTGATTCATTCCTTTCTCCTCCCCTTCTTCACTCCCCCCAGCAATTCAAGAAAGTAAAATAGTCAAGAAGTAAACTTCAGGTGTTTTTTTACAAATTTTACACTTTAGCTGTTTAGGATTAGCGAGATAATATTAGTTTTATAGTGCTGAGTGTCTTTTTTTGATAAGGTATTTGTCTCAGTGAAGTTTCTTGGCTTCTGTGCTTTTGTGGATAATTCTGATTCTACTTCAAATTCATATACCTCCTTGGCTGCTCAGGTTTAGCAGATCAGACTGAGACTGGTGGTAGGCATGAGTTACAGGAGAACTTTTTCTGAACAAAGCCTAGAGCTCAGAAGCCCATTGATTGCAGATGTACCTAAAATAACCAGCAGTACTTTCCTGAATTCTCTAATATCTAGGAAATTCAGATTTCACAAGCTGCTGGCTCAGGAAGATCTTCTGATAGGCAGGTGTGGAAAAGTTTTCAGAGAGCTCATCTTCTATTACCACATTAGGGAATCAGTCTGTCAATAACTACTCTCTATTTGCTGCTGAAAATTCCTGCCCTGCTTAGGGGTTGAGGTCTGAGACTATTTTGTGGTAAGGGGCTTCTAGTTTCGAGCTTTGAGGATCAGAGTACACTGACCTTGTCTTTTCTAGAACACAATGCAAGATAGATTTATTTTTTTAGAAGAGGCGAATTATTTTTTTTCTTCTTAACTGCAAGTATCTCTATAGACAGTCAAATAACTGAGCAGAGGAAGCGTAGAAAGATTTCATTTGGAGGAAACTTTGAGTTTCTCCCTTCATATTTTTGGTGGCTAGATACACTAGTGACTAGTAAGTATAAGAATTAAGTGATTGATGATGTAATAAATATTTCCAGTTGAAGCTGACAGCATTGATAGTGGCTCTGTTCTATACAACACGATGTAGGCTTGTTATTGGATATGACAGTAGTTTTCCCCTTGATTAAAGCCACAGCAGAAAATGTTGAGGTAAAAATGAACACAGCCCTCATCTTGTCCTCAAAGAAGGACTCTTTGCATTTATAGGATTACTCTGCTGGTGTGGCGTTTGTACCTCTGCTGACAGCCTGAACCTATTATCACCAGACACAGGCTGTTCTGAATGGATAGCTCAAAAGAAAAATGTACCAGTACTAAAGCATCCTGAGCTCTTCTTTCCCTGAGTGCCAAGTGTTTTGTTAGCACTCTGTTGTGTGATACACTGAACTTGCAGCCCCCCCTCCCAAGCTTAGTGCAGTATACAGAAGTGGAATGACTTTTTTTTAAATGCCTTCCTTCAGAACTAGTGCAGAGCTTTAATCCCAAAGAACGGAAGTCTCCCAGGGTGAGGCAGGAGTTCCCTAGTCGCACTAATCTGCTTACAGGAGGTGCTCACACTATCCCAAGGTACATTCTGTTTGTCAGGGTCACTGCTGCTGACCAGCCTTTTTTATAGAGGACTCAGAGTTTCAGAAATATATTTTTGTAGACTATGATTAAACTGTGAAACATTGAAATAAAGCATGTAAACAAAAACTTACAGCACTGTCCTCTGTACAGATGTTTTCCACTTCAGTTCTCTCCTGGCTCATTAGAAAATGTTTGATTACTTCTTGGATATATTTTAATAAAGTTCTCCAAAGAACATGGCTGCTGTCTATGGAAGGGGTAGCCTCAGATACATTATTGAAAGGGAGGGTTAAAAACCTGTACAGGTGAGTGTCTGCATCAGTCCCACTTTTCTCAGATTGTGTAAATTCCACAAAATCGGACCCTGGATCAGCCACTCTGGCAAATTACTTTCTTTGTATGCCGTAGCATTGACCATCAGTAAAGGCGTGCAGGTGGCAGTCTGGAGAAGAAGCCATCTTCAGTGCTTAAGGGACACCTTTGGATGTATGTTGGTGGTTACTTACCTGATTTCTCACAAGCTGAAATTGTGATGTCTGGTTTTGCAGCCATTTAAGCATGTAGTTTACCAGCAGGAGCTGTCCTTACTCTTTCACAGTAAAATAGTATTTGAAATTAACACACAGCTCATGATACTTATTTTTCTAACTTTTAATAGAGGTTGTGGCAACAGAATTAGCATAGAAAAGTTGTTCATGAATTTACTTCATGCTTTATGGCTTATGGTGTCTGGGTCAATCATTAATGACACTTAGGAAACCCCCTAGTACTGGTGGATTTTATCACTGTTGGCCCACCTGGGGCTGTATGCCATTGGAATATCCAGCACCATGCTTGGGAGATGGGAAATGCTCGTATGCTTTATCACGGCAATGGGAGCCTGAGCTGGTGGAATGGGAAGCGGCAAGGGAGCACTTGGAATCTTCCACATAGTGGTGGTGTTTCTGGTACACAGGTGATCTTTCTGTTTCAGTAAAGAAATTTAAGACCTGAGGGCAAAGACTGGTCTTCAAAGAATGTAGTACTGATCTTGGATTTACCATGGCACTCACTTAGATGCAACATATAATGCTTCTGGTACCATTCAGTAATGTTTCATGCAGGTACTGTACTTAAAAAAAACAGGAGAGAGGAGTTAGTAAATCTAGTGGTGTGTAGTAAATCAAAACTCAGAGATGCCGTACAGCACAGGAGGAGAGCACTGAGTGCTGATGCCGCTGATACTCTGAAGTTTTGTGTAGTTGTTCAGCTGGTATTGGGCATTGCCATACCCATGTTTCAGTCAGTACATTGCATCCCTCTAACTAGAAAGTAACAAGGAGGAAATGTCATCTGCTTAAAACAACCGGACACAATAATTTGAATAAATGGAAGTGAAAGCAAGCAACTTGCCTTTGCTGTTGCTGATTCAGTGTCAGACGAGACTGTACCAGAGTGAAGAAACAATACATGCAAGAGAACAACCTACTTCCACAAGAGTATCCTTGTGCTGATATGGAGTATAGTATCTGCTCCTCATTCCAGTTTATATCACTGCTACTGTGCCTTTACTGGACAAGCAGAAACAGATAAAAAATTGCATGCCGTTTTTCTAACTGTAGGATGCTTACTATTTTGTGGTTCATGTTGAAAAGGGGCAGGTTTAGGACATTGTGCTATGCTACATGATAACTGTTCAGGTGTATTGGCTAATCATGACAGCTGAATTCATTCACATATTGATTTTGTATCTTAATTACTTCCTAAATGCACTCCCTTTCCAAAATCTGCCTCACTGGAAAGCGAAGCACCCCGCCCGGTGCGGCGCTGCCGGTCCTCGGGCCGGCAGCAGTTCTTCGTGCTATCTGTGGGATCCAGCCTGAGATGCGGGCATGGTTCTGTGTGTTTACCTCGAAATTTAGCTTTAAACTCCTTGATTTCTGCGGTAATTCCAGGTTTTGAACTCGGCGGTCGGGAGATTCTGCCAAGGCCAAGCCCGTGCCCGCCGACCGACCTTCTACCCCGCCACGAGGCCCATCCCTCCCGACGGTCCCTCCGACCGCCCGGGTCCCGCCCGTCCCGCGCGGGGCGTTGTGGGGCCGGGTCGACCGCGCAGTGCACGCCGGGACGGCGGCGGGCGGTGCTCGGGCCCAGCGCGGGGCAGGAGCCTCTCGGTGCCTCGGGCGGCGGCTGCGGCCGGAGCGCTCGGGCGACGGCGGCGGCTTTGCCCGGCGGGGATGGCGGACGCGGCGGCCTCTCCCGTGGGAAAGCGGCTTCTGCTGCTGCTGGCGGCGGGGCCGGGCGAGGGCGAGACGGCGGGGTCGGAGCCGGGGCCTGCGCTGCCCGCACGGGCCTGGCGGAGCGGCACCGTGAGGGCCATGAGTGGAGCAGTGCCCCAGGACTTGGCGGTGAGGCCCGGGGCGGGAGTGGGGCACAGTACCGTGTACG
Organism: Cyanoderma ruficeps; assembly: GCA_008694505.1. Lineage (NCBI taxonomy): Eukaryota > Metazoa > Chordata > Aves > Passeriformes > Timaliidae > Cyanoderma > Cyanoderma ruficeps. The sequence continues at coordinate 15,541,459 of VZDJ01000219.1, forward strand.
GGGTCGGGGGTCGAGCCTCCCGTGCGGGCCGCGGACGGGCCAGGCTAGACTAGGGGCGGGCGGGGTGCCGCGGCCGAACTGTGCCGGCGGCCCGAGAACTCCTGCAGCGCCGGGCCCGCCGGACGCGCTCCGGGGCTGGGACCGGCGGGCCCAGCCTGCGACGAGCGCAACGGCGGAGCGACCGGGCAGGTGTGTCAGGGGTCCGGCACCGCCGGTGGGGTGGTTGGAGGTAGCATACATACGTCTGGGAAATTTCTGGTGCTGATGTATCTGTATGTATATAACCTCAAAGCGTTGTTTTGGGGGGGGTTCTGGCGTTTTGTTTTGTTTTTCCGCCGGGAACATGTTAAATATTCATCAACGTGAACTATATTTGAAATATATATATATTGAGGGCTGAGTTTTGAGTGAGGCTTGTCCATTTGATTTTGTCTCAGATTTTGTTTTCAGTTATAGGAATTTGAGCTTTATGTAACGTACTTAAGCACTCTTTAGCATTTGTCTGGTTTATTTCTAGTATACCTCAGTGAAACGCTTGGGTGGAGATCCTAAAAAGAGCTCCTGAACTGTATTGGTGGAGTTTCTCTTTGCAGGTGTCAGTTCTGCAGGCACTTTATTGTAGGTGCTGGCATGCTTTGGAGGGCTCTGTCTGATTTAGTGACCCATGGTACCAGGAATGAGGTTCTGTGTTTGTGAACAGTTTGAGTTCTCTTTATGATTAGTTTCTGAAAAATTACTAGTTATCATAAGTTCTTTGGGCTTGTTTGCAGAGTTCCAACTCTGAGCTGTTTCCTTGACATCCATCCTCTAGTGATACTCTTTGTTTGGCCTTGTTGTAGACCTGCACCTACGGCTGTCAGCAGAAAGCAGTGGGCTGGGTTTGGCTTTGCAAACCTGGGGGTCTTGATATCCTGTGTCTGCAGTTGAGAGCTAAGGTTATGTACTCTAGCTGCTGCCTAACTTGTTCAAGGAGGAGGAAAGAAAACCCATGCAGAGGGGGTTTCTTCAAAAGGGAAATGTGTCAAGTGTTTAAGACTATCTGAAGTGTGCTAGTGTGTCAGGGCTAAGATCCAGCTGAAGAGCCTTTCTTATATCAAGACTGCACTGGACGTGTGTCATCACTACTCTTGCATTTTCATAGGTGTGTGAATTCATTGCCTTCATTCAGCAGTTCTCTCCCCAGTTCTTTTCATCGGTGACCTTCCATTTAATACTGTTTCAGGGGTGTAGCTATCTATAAATAGTGTATTCTCAAAAATCTATGCAAGAACTGTAAAATGTGAACTGTGTAAAATAGTCAAGGCAGAATTTAGAGTAATGTGGGACATTGAGTGTTTTCATGGACTCTTCCATACATAATGAATGCTGCGGTGACAGTGGCAACGATATACTATCAGAAAAGAGTTCTTTTTAAATTCATTCTGTCAGAAGAAGTGATGAGTTGGCACCAAGCAGTCAACCACTGTTTAGGAAATATGCTTCGAAGGTCATAATGTGAACTAGGTGTGATAAAGGCTAGGAAAAATTTATTTTCTATTCTTTGGCCTACCTAAGTCTGTCCTTTCTCATAGTATCCTATAAGGATGGTTTCAATTACTAGCCTGTAGTCTTATGTTGGGCTTATAGAAATACAAAAGTATATTTGAATATCTGCAGTTGAATATCTGAATATCTTTCTAGGGCAGAAATATTGGGAATAAACAAGAAGTATAAAACTTGAAAGCATGGGTTTTGTTGAGTTTTATTTTTTTTCCTTGTCGAGTAAAGCTTCTAAAAGATTTTTGGATTTTTTTTCCCCTGTAAAATTTTGGTTACAGAGAGTAGCTCTTAGACATTCTTACTTTGATATAATGTGGAGTAATCTAATTGTGGTTAGTCCACAAAAAAAAAAGTATATGGGTCAGTCCTAGTTGTTGTCCCTTATCTTCAGAGCATCTAGAAGAAATCCTAAGGAAAAACTATGCTGCTATTAGAAAACAGCTTTGCTTCTTGTAAATGGAAACAGGTATTATCCTCTTTCTCAAAATGTTTAGTAGAACAGGATCGTTAAAGACCTGTTGAGCTTTATCTCAGTCTGTTCCTAATATTGTAAAAGTACATGGTACATGCTAATGGCAAAATAACGCAATGTGTCACGTGAAGGACAGTACTGCTTTTCGTATGTGGAACAGAAGTATGAGGGATGATTGTTTTAATGCTTAGCAAGCTCTACAATACCATGAAAGTTAGGAGGCCTGGGACACGAAATGTTTTGGGTAGGGACTTCTGGCAAAGTAGCACAAATATAATATTAAGAAAGTTATAGGCCCACTGAAAACAGAAGGGTGTTCAGTCTGATTTCCACTATATTGCTGAAAATGATTGAATTGGTGGAAGGATATCTTGAAAGGTCTGGTGCTGTTTCTCAGCAGGGCAGCTTAAGCAGTAATGGAGTTCAAGAATTCATCAAGAGCATTACTTCATGTTCTTCCCTTGGAGTTTGAGCTTTTGAGTCTGGAGGGAGGAGTGGGCTAGAGGAGTAAGTGGTCTCTTAAACTTCTTTTAATACCATTTATTGGTAAAGCAGAGAGCTGTCTGTCTCTGTGCCTTGTCGCTTCCCAGTGGTCTTGTAACGGTTACAGAACCCTGTTTTGGTTGTCCAGCTTAAGGTGTTCCTTAACTGATTAATATTTTTTTGCTGTTTGTCTGACATGTTTGATTATATTTGGCAAGTGTGTAAGTTCTGTAGATGAGAGACTGGAATGTGACTTTTTTAGCACTTAATAGCTCCAGTTGTTAGGACACGGAATGAGATTTGTAACCTTAGCATTCTTGCCATGTAATTTCAAATTACTTTAACGGTTGTCCTTTGTGATAGGAAAAAAAGAGGATGGTATCGCAGAATAGTGATTTAGATTTGTGGTGTGTGTGGTGTGGTTTATATTGTTGCACTTGTAAATAAGGTTATTAAAAATCTAGAAAGTTGGTAATTCTGGGTAATCTCATGCCATCTAAAATATTTGCATTTGTTCAGGGAGTTTAGTAATGTACGAGACAAGACAAAACTTCTGATTTAGAGCGGTTTTTGCAAACACAAACCTTGCAGGGTGAAGCGTTTAGTTCTGTGAATGTCAGTTAACCATACTGATACAGGCTGTCTGTCGAAGTGCCAAGTAAGAGTGTTGAAATTCTTTAAAAAATCCTACTGTGAAAGAGGCTTGCATTGGGTCATCATCTGTATTTTGGGATGAACAATTTTCATATCTTTGTTTTTGTATAGAAAAGTGCAGCATTTGGAGGTGATGTATGCTTGGGGATAAATAATTTCTCATAGGTCAGTAATGGTTAATTTGATTCCCCTAGCTATGTAGATGTATTCTCAATATTAGCATCACAATATTACCCTGATTTTTCTTACTAAAGTTGCTGTCTTATTTTCTGTAAGGATTGTGGGGGTATTATTTTCTAGTAAGTGTCTGAAAAGAGATGAAATATGTGCTAATTTTTTTTTTAATCAGATCTTTGTGGAATTTGATGGCTGTAACTGGAACCAACATGCGTGGGTGAAAGTCCATGCTGAAGAAGTTATAGTGTTGCTGCTGGAAGGATCATTGGTTTGGGCACCTCGAAATGATCCAGTTATGCTTCAGGGGACTCGAATCTCTCAGGCACAGTGGCCTGCACTGGTGAGCATTTGACCAGAAGCCCTTAAATCCTCAGAGATTTTCATCAGCTCTGCTGTGAAACTCAAGGCTTGGATATTGTACAGGCCACACCAGTTTGCAGGTTCAAAAATTCCTTGCAGATGGACTTCTAGTAATAGGAGTTCCTTAACTGGCACTGAATAGTGCCTTTGGGAAGGCATTGGAGAGGCAGTATGCTTCCAGTTCCTGCCCCAGAAATTGCTATGATATATTGTACAGAAAAGTGATATTTACAAGTTAGTCTCTGAAGAAATGTCTTATATATCTGAAAAGATTATTTTTCCCTAGTTTAAAACTTCATGTATGTTAGGCTTTTCTGAATCGTGAGAATAAACCTTTTGGTCTTATGAAGCACTCTCCAGAGCTCTGTATGGTAAAGGCTGTTGCATCAATCACATAGGTATACCAGAAGGCGTCTTCGAGAAGAGCCTGTGTGGACCATAAATTGGCCACTCCTAGTCTAAAAACTTTATTTCGGTTTTGTTGTCAGCATTAACTAACGTGACATGTAAAATTTTCTCATGTCTCTTGAGGTGGTTAACTGTGTTGCTATTTACATGGCAGTTACGTATCATGACACTTGAAAACAAAGCCAGTATATTTTAGCTCACATATCGGAATATACCCATTCTGCAAACGTCCTGATGAGTAGTATAGAGTGAAGAGCATTCCTAATACATTTCTTCTCTTAGTGGCTTCTGAAAAGATCATTATATGTGAGAATCCTTCCCTCATTTTTATGCTATTTAATTTTTAGTATTTGCCCCTTCTTTTGTTTCTTTTCTCTTCCCACAGTCCTTGGATTGCTTGGGATCCTTCGCTCTGCCTTTTAATACATTTTGTGCATGGGTACATTGAAACATTTTTTCCTGTCAAGGATCGTGTGCCTTGGTAGAATATGAATTTAGTATTTTAAATGGGCACTTGGGCTCATAGCAGTTCATCACTGCATCTTTCTCTGAGGATTTCTTTGTTGCACTTGGCTTAAGGCAGAAGAGAACCAGGCCTTTGCAGCAGAGACTCTGTAGAGAGTGTTTTTTCCATAGGCGAAGTTATCCTTTCAGTGTATTTCCAGCTTGTCTCCAGGAACAAACTCCAATTGTGTTCATCTGGGAAACTGTTTTTACACAGGATCAGCATCTTTCAGTTGATTTCCAAATCTGTTAAAATCTGAGTGCTTTGGGCATGTTGCCATAGTCTGCATGCTGACTGTGTCATGATTCCAGACTGTTTCCACTACAACTCAAGCTTAATCTGTAGGCTTGCTGAAAAAATGTTTCTATCTTCTGTACTCTGGAGAGCCACGTGGGCATTGAAGCTTCATCTGGGTGCTGCAGGCCTACCCAGATAACTGCATGGGAATGCAGACTGGAGATAACCAAAGAGCCAGGGTACATATTTGCAATGGGAAACCAGCTACTTAGGATTACAAAGGGGATGGTATGCCTCAGGGGTGTGGGGGATGATGGGTTTTGTTGGTTTTTTGGGGGTTTGTTTGTTTGTTGTTTAAGAGATATCACTTATGAATGTGTTTTCATTCTTCATTGTCTCTTTTTTGTAGTCCTGTTTGCATTCAGGAGATAGTTTTGCATAAACTGAGAAAAAAAATATATTTATACTCTTGTGTATGGGACAGTGGAGTGTAAACAAACTTGATGAGAGCTATCAAGGGAAAAATGTCACGAGTACTTGTGTTAACATCATGTAAGTGTAAGCATGAGACAACACATTTCAAAGACTCTGGTTGGCAACTTCCTCTTCCATCACCAACCTATGTTATAAGGTTGTCTGATTCTACTATTACAAGGTTTCTGAATTCACTAGGTGGTTTTAGTGATTTGCTCTGCATCTTGGACATCAGTAGTAAACTTGCTATGAACTTCAGTTTTTCACAAAATACTAGCCAAAATTGCTCTCATTTAATAATAAGTGTATAACTTCCTTACAGCTAACTTCTGTAGAAGAATAAAACCACTCCTTTCATGAGGCTATATCTGAAATATGTTTCAGATATGAAATATAGTTTGAACCGTCAATCAAAGCTTTTTTTTTAAACCTTAACCAGAGCTTTTTTTTTAACCTGAGCATCAGAAGGTGCTTACCTAGGAAAGACCAAATACCACCACAGGTGTTTTAATTTCTGCTTTAAGATCTAATGAAAAAGTGGATGCACTTGTCTGTAATTCCAGTTTGTAATGCAAGAATTATTAGCTTAGACATAATGACTAATATTTCACATTAAAACTCAAGCACTGGACAGTACAAGTTTTACATTGTTACCTTGAGAAATAAAAAGTTTTAATTTTTTAAAATCTAAATAGCATGTGAAATCGACTGTTACTGGCCTGTACATGTGCTCAGTCATTTTGGTAACTTCTTTTTTCTGTTGTTCATCACAGACCTTCACTCCTCTAGTAGATAAGCTGGGGTTAGGCTCTGTGGTCCCAGTGGAGTTTCTTCTGGATAGACATTTACGTTTCCTGTCTGATGCCAGTGGATTACGTTTATTTCAGGTATTTGAACTATGCTCAGATAAAATGTAAATTTAGCCTTGTGCTGTGCTTGTCAGATTAGTTTGGGGTTTTTTTTTACTGTTCCACTAACATACCCCTCTTTCTCCTTTCACCGCCATGCACACATTTGTGTTTGTTTCACTGCATTTTGGTCTTTACACTGATGTCCCATTTGCATGTGAAAAGTACTGATACTTTCTACATTGTTCAATTGGAGAGCTGTCATTGTGTAGCTGATGATTGCAGTGGAAGTTTTCCAACAGCTTTTGCATAGTTCTTTTATTTCTCTTGGCATGTTCAGTAATATTTTTCTTAGTTTTACTTTTTTTTTCTTGTTTGTCAATCTCTGATTGCAGTCCATGAAGAGCTGTCTTGTAAAAACTAATGTTTCTATTATCCTAGAAGATTATACTTTGTTAAAACTGTTTGTTTTTGCCAGATGGGAACAGAGAGTCAAAATCAGATTCTGCAGGAACAGCCTTCACTGAGAGAATCTGTCAATGCACTGATCAGCGACCAGAAGCTTCAGGAGATATTTAGTAGAGGTGAGATGTGTTTTCTGTCACAGAGCTACTTTATTGTGCAACAGCTGTAAGACTATGCTGGAATTTGTGAATGAAGTTATTGATAGTATGTGTTACTGTTTCATCTGGTAGGTCAATTTTCTGTATTTTGCAAGTTCTTTACAAAGTAACATTATTTTATCACAACTACAGGTAAGCAGTTGCTGAGATACGAACCAGAGGTACCTACTGGGAACGGTCACTTAAGGTGACAATTTCCATGTATTTACAGTTTCCCTATTTTAAGTTTTAGTTTTGAATTTTTAAAGTGTTGGTCCTTTTCTGTGGTTCTGGTCTGTAACTGTGGAAATTGAGAAGTGACGTTCCTTTGTAGCTGCTGATCCTCAGAAACTTCCCTTGTGATGGCAATTCAGTTTTTGACATTTTGATAATTAATACATCAGTTATTTAAGTTGAATATATGTGTGGATGTGGCTGGTCAGCATAGAGTTAATATCTGTTGTCTGGATTGTGTATTAGGGTTAAGCCTGATTGTGGCTTTTTGTTGTCAGATTTGGGTCATCTTGGTCAAGTGCTGAAGTAATTTCTATCCAGAGTTCATGTGCCAGGGAGCCACCCTAGAGACAGACCACTGTCTTACATTTGAAGGATGATGTAATTCTTAGTGGGAATTTGTTGCCTTTTGGTCAAATAAAATGTGTATTCATAGAAATTCTGAGGACAATACTTCTTACATGAGCAAGTAGCTTAAGAATTGTCCAGTTTGACGCTTTCTTCTAAAGTGGCTTATTCTGGCTGTGTCACATACAGGTTGTTGGATAATGTGGATTTTGATGATCCAAGATTAGCCGAGGTTTTGTCTGGACTTAGGGTAGGAGGAAAGCTCAGCATGCTGATGTGGAGAGGGTGAGAGGGCCTTTCTGTAGATGATCTGATTCTCAGGGCAGGGTGAGAGAGGAGGCCTTTCTGTAGATGATCTGTTATCTGTGTGAAAGAACTAAGACTGGCTCATTTACAGATGTTGGCTATCCAAATACATGTTTCTACTCTGAAACACATAGCTTTCCTTGTGGGCTTTGACATATCTGGACAAAGTTAGAATACTGGGACTGTTCACTGGATTGATGCTGCTTAATTAACCTGTAGGTTAGAAAGCAAAAGAATTTGGTTAGCAAGGAGCCCCCAGCTAGCTTGATTTTGTCGAAGGAGTGAATTAATTTTGGTCTTACATGTTTGGGTTTTTTAATGTGTAAACTGTATTAATTTTGTCTTCACAATAGCTTTGAGTGACAGCAGTGAGGGCCTATTGACTTTTTAGGATAAAATGCTTGGTTACACAGGTTTTGCAGCAGAAGCCCTGGTGTTTTAATTTCTTTCCACCTGGAAGATGATACTTCAAGCCCTAGTGAAGTGCACAGAACCATTTTATTGTATGACTCCTAACTAATATGACACAAAGCTTGTTTTGAAAAGGCACTCAAAGTTCTTTTTTTCCAGGTCCTTATAGTGTCCAAGGCCAAAGAGTTAAAGTTTATCAACCAGAGGATGAAAATAGCTGGCTCTGTGGTGTTGTGAGCCACCAAGACCCAATAACTCGTCTTATGGAGGTGTCTGTGACTGAGGTAAAAATATGAAGTGCTGCTTTGGTGTTCCTGAAATACCGTTCCTCAATATCTGTATGTGGAGAATGACAGCTTCTTCAAAACTTGATATTTTGGGTTGTTTTTTGGTTTAAAGGATGAGTAGTTATTTGTGTTGCATTTCACAGTATTTTTTCCTGTTACAATGTGACAATGTGACTTTCCAGAATAAATGATGTCACCCAAACTGCTTGTATTAAAAAAAAAAAAAAGCTGTAAGAGTTTCACTGGAAATGAGTGCTGTAAAACAATATTGGAAGCGACTCTCCAGAAGGGATAGCATTCTGATGCATAGAAAACTACCTTCTGAGTCTCTTACATTGTGATCTTCCTGTGCCTTCTCTTGGTTTCCATCTGACAAACTGTACAAGTAGTTTGAAGCAATTGCAGCAAAGCAGATGAAGTCTTAGTATAAATAAATTTGATTTATATATTTTAGCTCAAACTATTTACTTTTGCTCTGTTCCTATCAGTAAACCTGTGTGCAGCACAGAGAATCTGCACTGCTTGAGTTACTGGTTTTTATTATGTGCTTCTGTGCAGTCTCGCAGGTAGTTCAGTCTTGCCAGTGGCCTGCTCCTTTTTTAGGAACAACTAGGAATGGGTCCATGGTGCTGTGTAGCAGCAGCACTCGTCTTGATTTTCAGGTCCTATCCTATGTCTCATGCCCACTGCCCCTGTAGCCTCTTCCATGCGTGGATTGTATGCACTGAATGAGCAGTAATCCTGCACTCTGACTGCTGCTATTGCTGGCACACAGGGAGAAAAGTATACTGTGTATGGTGAATCAGCATAGTACTTCGGAGAGGCATAGAAATTGTGCAGTTATATGCATTCAGCAGATACATGCTAGGAAGCACACAGCTTCCTGTGTACTTACTGTGACATAAAAAGTGACCTCCAAGAAAAGTTACAGAGATTGGATGTTCCTTCGTCCTTTTGAGGAGACACTGATGAGGATACTTAGGCTAAACTGATGTGCTTCCTCCAGTAGTCCTTTGTACATCTAGCGGAGTGAACATGTCAAATTCAAGTGCTGTGTTTAATGCAATGGATGCCTTTAGAAATGCTCAATAGAGCAAGGAAACAGTGGTAGGAATCAAATCTGAAAGTTTTTGAAATAGAGAAGGAGTAAAAGGATAGAAGATGAACTAGAAGGCTGTAGTGTTACTAAAGAAGTGAGATAGTAAGGAAAGGTGAATGGGAGAGGGCCTGCGCAGTAAGTGTGTGTTCAGGTCTCTTAAGTTGATGCTATATACTTGGAATTAAAAATTAACCTCTGCTTTTTTTTCTCCTACTTCCTCATTATCAATCTGTATAAAAATTAGAGTGGTGACATAAAGTCGGTGGATCCTCGACTGATTCATGTGGTGATGGATAACACTTCTCCAAGCGAGGTAGTACAGCAGTTCATTCAGGTCATGCATATACAATGTGAAACTTCATAAAATTTTTGACATAAACTAAGTAAAATCTGGAAAGGACTGAAAAATGATGCAGTGTTGGCTGTGGATTTTGGATAATTTTCCTCTTAAAATCGAATAGGAAAATTTTGTTTGCCATTTTGATGGTCATAATTGCTTTCTTTAAACAATCTTCTCTTTTTGTTCAGGCCTGTTTACTAAGTTTAGCATGGATCTTGGAGTGGGAGTCAGTAGCAGTATAACCATGGTAGTTGTACTCTACTTTAAGGTGTAGCGTTGCCTTTTTCTAACAGGATCACTCTGTGCTGCTTCACAGACCTTTTAAGGCATTTCTAAAAATTGCCATCTGGCTGCTCTGCCTTGTAAGCAGACTTGTATGTTTGTGGCATTTCACTGCTTCAGTTGAGATGTTCCATGATAGCATTTGAATCTGAATTTTTACCCTAGGCTAAAGGCCAAACTATCTCCTTAGTTGAATATTGTAGGCTTTGTGTAGTGGAGAGAAAGCCTGCCCTTCAAAAGAATCGTGGGATTTATACTTGGAGCAAAAATTAGTGTGCAGATGATATTCGAACATTATGAAGAGCTTTGTTAAAATATTGCATTTTCCTCAAAATTTGCCAGGATGTGGTTCATGCTACAGCAAGGTAGCTCGGCAAAAGAATTTCTTGTGCAGATCTTACTCTAGTACAAAAAAACCCAAGACTGCACTTAATGCTTGTCTTCTGTGCTCATATAGCATCTCTGTTTAGAAGTCTCAATTTGTGATAAAGTGTTCCTAAACTTCAGAGAGATGTAATATATTCTGTTCTAACAGAAAAAAGTTCTTTGCATGGATATCTGGATTGTTCTGTTGAGTGGTTGCCTGTCTTCGTCTACTATAGGGAGGGGGCCTAAAAGCAGCTAAATCATCGTCCAAAGGGAAGAAGAAGAAAGAAAGCCTGGAGGGAAAGGATGGAAGGAGGAGGAAAAATGTATCAGATCCTGGTTGTGATCCTGCAACAAAGAAGCTAAAGGAGAGGGGTGAGGCAGATAGCAATGGTAGTGATGGAGGTGAGGCAAGCAGAGGACCCTGGAAGGGAGTCTCCAGTAGTGAAACAGGACTGGATCCAAGGACCAAGCAGTTGCCTTCATTTGTTCCTCAGATTAATCGCAATATTCGTTTTGCTACTTACACCAAAGAGAATGGCCGAACACTAGTAGTCCAAGATGAGCCGGTTGGTGGTGACACACCATTGCCCTTCACTCCATTTTCTTCTGTGACTGGACCACCGTTACTAGTTGGATCCACGTGTAAAGAGGCAGGAAAATCACTGGAACAGGTTGGTCAAGGCACAGTGACTTCTGCAACTGCAGTTACTACAACTGCTTTGACACCGACAACTGTGAGGATCTCTGATACCAGTTTGCCAGCTGTTACGGGACAGGAGAAACCGAAAACAGTCCGATCATCACAAGCCCAGGGAGAGGTGAGTAGCTCATGGTCCAACATGTTCTAGAAAGATTTACATGTTTGCAACAGATGCTCTGCAACATACTCATGTTAAAATGTGTGCCCATGGAATTGAAAAAACTACTTTTTCTCTCGTGAGTCTGTCTCCTCCCAAAGAAAACCTGTTATCTGACCTAAGAAATGACTCAAAAGAAAATGAAGATAATCGGTGAAGGAGTAGTAAGAGATAACTGTGTAGCACTTTTATGCTTATTCAGCCTTAATCTGAGAAATGCAGCTTTAATATAACACTAAGCATCGCATTTAAATAATTTTGTTGTGTCATACAGAAGATAACCTACTTAAAATCTCTTGCCTTTATGTAAACAAATCTGCATGAAAATGCACAATGAGTTGAACATTCAAGTTATTTAAAAAAAAAAAAGTCTCAAAACCAGAAAAACATTGAGCCCACATTTAGAGAACCTTTAACAGATGCCTGTCCTGTGTGTTGGAGCTGTGTTATCTATATAGTAGAAAAATAAGCCAATTGCATTGTATACTATCTAGAACTAAAACCAAAGAAATAATTACAGTATTTGACATGAGAGCTCAGTCGGGAAGCAGCTTGAAGACTTTTTAGTTATGTCTTTGTTTACAAGGGAAGGAGTGGAAAAATAGAAGGGAAACCCTGTTAAAAACAAAATAGAAGACTCCTTAAATAAATCAAATGAAGGTTTGTGAAAACAAAACAAAAATGAAATCCACCTTAGTAAGTACAACAAAAATAAAGAATCTCACCATCTACTGTATAAAAAAGATGAAGAAAGAAAATGGGAGAGACGTTAATAGAGTCCAGTGTGATTGCCGGGAAGTTAAAGTCATTGTTATCATCACTGTCTTCTGTATTAGATAATGGCAAGGGTGGAAAGGTTAGATCTTTACATTGGGATAAGGATTCCTAGATGGTAAGGTGTAAAGGATGGTAAAGGAGAAATAGAACTGTTGAAAACAGGAGTGTTGCATAATGAGCATAATATAATGTAATATGAGCTCTTCTACCCCCCACCCCCAAAAAATAAATAAATTCAGAGTTGGGAGCAACTACAGATTGTGTAATTGTACTGGGAAGTTTTGGTACCACCTCTCCTTTTTTCTCTCTCTCCAACGCCACATCACTTTTTCAAAACATTAATAATTTGGCTTCAGAATTGGCAGGCAGACCACTAGTCCAGTTTAAAGTATTTTTTTTGAGGGAGGGAACCTGACATAAATCAGTGAGAGTGTTGTAGATAGTTCACATATGTTGCTGTTTCAGATTGTCTGCTATATCGTAGTGTGACTTGGTCCCTGAACCTTGGTTTCCATTCAAATTCATTTTCTTTAAAAAATTATTAGAACTCAGTTTTCTGAAATTATTTTTATCTTTAAAAAGCAATATCTGAAATTCTAATATCTGGAAGAAGTGTTAATAGGTTATGAAAGTTATTACAGCTGGAGATGGGTAAAAAGGAGCAAGCTAAACAATTAGTATGCAACGGAGTAGGTGTGCAGGGACACTAGTGACCAGTAGGATGTGTTGCACAGTCTGTGGTTGTATTTAACATGACCTTGAAATAAAATTGTGTTAATGATGAGCAGATTTCTAAGTGGAAACTGAAAGAAAAGGAGTAAATGATTCTGTGAGGAATTAGTCACAGTAAATAATCAGTTACAGTAGAACTGTCAGAATTGGAAAATCTGAACAAGTACCAATTGAGGAGAGAGCAAGTAAATATTCCATATCATAGTTACAGTTTTATTCGAAATCTGCCATTCACAAAACTTTCCTGTATTTAATGGTCATAAAAATTAAGCCTTTTTTGCTTAACTTCTACTGAGTTGTTCCCTGGAAGGCACCATGTCCTAGGCATCTACCTACCTGTCAGCAGATGTCACTTGAGGGGACCAGGAATAGTTTGTCTCCTAGGTGCTAGGGGGCTTGCTTTGTTTAATTAACTTGCAAACTAAGTTGCTTATTTCAGGGGTGCTATTTAAGTAGGTGAAGCTTATGAGAATGCTCTTGGGGGAGGGTGAAAGATTGGAGGGTATTCAAAAGCAGTTTCAATTAAGGTTCCCTTTTTGTTGATTTGAATTCAAATGATCAGCAGTTTTACTAACTAGCTTTCCTATGAATTAGTTCACCTGTCTGGTGTCTCACCTTTGTTCTAAAATGTGGTAAGACACTAAGCGTTCATTTTCTGTGTCTTCAATTTCAATAGCTTGTGGGTAGAAATCTTGGAAGAAGTTTCTTCATTGTAAGTAAGTCTGCTGGAAATTTCTATTCCTGATGGGTAAGCAGAGTGCTGATGGTACAATGAGATGGTTTAAAGTATTCTTGAATCAAATAACAATCTTATAATAGACTAATGCTTTTTAATTTTGTTTCAGAATTCCCGAAGTTCACTTTTGGCTTCTTCTGTATTTGGAGTTTCTCTCCCAAGTGCTTCGCAGTCCTTGGTATTTGGGGTGGGAAGGAGCCAATCAAATGGAGTGATGGCTCTAGAAAACAAACCTTCTGGATTTCCTTTTGGCTGTGGTACTGGACAAGAGGCTCAGAAAGATTCTGATTCATCCAAGAACTTGTTTTTTCAGTGCATGTCCCAGAATCTTCCTTCCAGTAACTATTTCACAGTCATTTCAGAGAGCTTGACTGAAGATGTCTCTACTCGGGACTCATTCAAGCAGTGTACAGAGAGTGTGGGTGCTGGGACTTGTAAAGGTAAAATTCTTTCAGTGGACAGTAAGCCAGGAGCCCAGTCTGGTACTTCCGTAGAGCGGAAGCTGCCTGTGGAATCTATGCCTACCCTTACTCCAGCCTTTTCAAGAAGTCTGTTGAATACTCGTCCCCCTGATAGTCACGAAAACCTATTTTTACAGCCCCCAAAGCTATCACGAGAGGAACCCTCAAACCCTTTCCTGGCGTTTGCTGAGAAAGCAGAACTTAGCCCTTTCAGTGGCTTTGGATCTTCATCTCAGACGGGGGTTTGTGCTTCCTCAACACCTGTGGGTCATAAGGCCACTTCTGGCTGGCCGGAATCACTCACCTCTACAGACTCCTCAGCTAAGAAGAAAACCTTGTTTATAACAACTGACTCCTCAAAGATGATCTCCAGTGCTTCTGGTTCAACAGCTGCTGCTGGTATTCAAAGCCCTTCCACTGTAGGGAATGGCCGTTCCACCTCACCAAGCAGCAGCCTGACACAACCTATTGAGATGCCCACACTTTCCTCCAGCCCAACAGAAGAAAAACCAGTTGTTGGGCCTGGGCAGCAGGACAATCCTCTTCTGAAAACTTTTTCTAATGTGTTTGGTAGACATCCACCTACCCTTTTCTCTTCACAGGCAGAGTTTCCACAGGAGAAGAAAGCCCCTTTTGAAGCTGTGAAAAGGTTCTCACTAGATGAGCGGAGCTTAACGTCTAAACAGGACTCCGACTCCAGTACAAATAGTGATCTGTCGGATTTGAGTGACTCTGAAGACCAGTTGCAGGCTAAGGCTTGTATGAAGGGTATTCCAGACCACTTGATGGCAAAGCTAGGCCCCAATGCGGAGCGCAATGCAGAATTACTGCTGGGTAAAGGAAAGGGGAAGCAAGCCCCAAAGGGCCGGCCTCGCACAGCTCCCCTAAAAGGTGATGACTTGAATGTAGATATTTTGGAAGCACAAGGAGGTGGGATACTGGGTTATCTCCTGTGTAATGAACTGTGTAAACTAACCACAGTTGTAAGCCTCATTCCTGCTCAGTAGGCAGCTCATAGTATGCTTACAAGGCTGAAGCTTAATGCTTCTCATATGTGAATTTGATGTTCACTTTGATAAATGCATAAGCCTGTGTGTCAGGACAGAATTGTGGTATGCAAGCTTGAACAGCCTTACTGGTTTTACATGGGTATGAACTTACAGATCTCTGAAAAGATGATTATTGGAGCCAGTTTTTATATCCTTTTGCTGTTGCAGTTAACTAATAGATTTTTACTTCTGCTTTGCCTCACCCAGTTGGCCAGTCTGTGCTGAAAGATATGAGTAAGGTGAGGAAGTTGAAGCAGTCAGGTGAGCCTTTTCTCCAGGATGGCTCTTGCATCAATGTAGCTCCACATCTGCACAAGTGTCGAGAGTGCCGTCTGGAGCGGTACCGCAAATTTAAGGAGCAAGAGCAGGATGACTCAACTGTGGCATGTCGCTTCTTCCATTTCCGGAGGTGCTCAAATTCTTCCTTTCTTCATATGTAGTCTATGTGCAGAGCTTGGGCCATGTCCAAGTACAAAGTAATTATGTTTTACTTTGTAAATATGCTTGGGTACAATAATGAAGGTTTTGAGTGTCTTGCATTTCCCTGCATCAGCTGACAGGAATTCCCTCACTGAGCCAGAAAGAGCTGCTTTTCAAAGATAAAGCTATAGGATACTAAGTGAGCCTCCAGGTACAGCCTCAGGAAATTGAATTTGCTATATTGGGTAGAATTTTACTTCTGGCTAGCGATTTTTATGCAATAACTCTCCCTCCTTCCTAAGACATTCAGAACAAAGGTAAAATTTTAATCCACTCAACAAATAAGTAAACATTGCCAGCGTGAGGCTGATGTTTGACCATATTCTGTTGAGTACAGGATTAATTTTTAGGAGTAGAACACTATGTCTGTGTTCCCTCTGTGTGGCCTACGTGTCTTACACTTCTTTGACCTGTTGTGTTTCTCTTCATCTTACTTAACTGCCAATTCTAGCAAGTGCCTACCAGCAAGTGCTACTTTTTCCAAAAGTAGTTAGTTGACTTTCTGATATGTAAAGGATGAAGTGAATTTTTAGTATGTGTAACCCATCCAGTAAGCATGCTACTTCTTTTCCTAAACTTGTTAAAAATTTATCTGCCTTGAGGTTAAATATAAGATGGTTTCTGCTTTAAATTGAAGTTACCTTTGATATTGACAGGTTATATTTAGGGTTCTGTCATACGTTTTTACACTTTCTACCGCACGAGAATTAGGAGGGTAAGCAGCTACTAAAACAGTAGTGATTCATCTGTGTGGAGACCAGTGTGACAAGGATTTTTGCATACATCATAATGTGAGCTGTTAGAAGAGTTGCTGAGTGCTGACTGCTCTAGCCAGAACTGAAATACTCTTTTCTCAGAAGTTGGGAAAAACTTTCTCGTTAATTAAAATTGAGAATGACAGCCATTCAGAATTTTGCGAGCAGTGTCATGCAGTAGGTCAAATTGAATTTTGTCATCTCTTCCTATTAATGAGATAGAGAAGTGGGATTTAGCAGGGTTCCCACCAGTGTTTACTAGGACCTTGGGATTTGTTCTAATGGGTGTTGTACCCACAGTTTTGTATGCCTTATTCACTGTGTTACTGGAATTTGCATAATAAGTGTACTGTCTGTAGAATATAGCACTCTAGCTGAAGTCTTTTCCCCCCTTTCTGTGTTTATGTTCTGATATAGATGTCATTATAGGTTAATTAAAGGTGGTTGAGCAGTTTCTCAATTACTCCATCCTATTTCCTGCAGGCTGGTATTTACTCGGAAAGGTATACTTCGAGTAGAAGGTTTCTTGAACCCACAACAAAGTGACCCTGATGCCATGAGCCTATGGATTCCTTCTTCCTCTCCTGCAGAGGGGATCGATCTGGAAACTTCCAAATATATTCTGGCCAATGTTGGCGACCAGTTCTGCCAGCTTGTTATGTCAGAGAAGGAGGCAATGATGATGGTGGAGCCACATCGTAAGTTGGACTCTTGTCGTGGTTTTTTTCCATCCTTTCTGTATAATGCATGTACAATGCAGTGGAATAGAATTGAAAATATCATGTAATTTCTTGTTGAAATGCTTCTCCTACTCTTCCAAAGAGAGACTATAATTACCTCTTGATAGTGTAACCGAGGGACCAGCATTTGAGACTTTCTTTTGGATCGGTGCAACATTACCACCAAGGAAGCTAATGGTAACTTTCCCAGACATTAAATTATTTTTTCAATACTAAATGCAGAAATCAGCTGGCTCATGCTCCTGAGGAAATAGAAATAAGCAATAGTACCTACCACACTGACCAGCTATGCTTTAACGAACAGATTTTCTGATATATTCCTATCCTTTTATGCTCCAGGGACATCAAGTAAAAAAGCTCAAGGTTTTCTAGGGAGGGAGCAGTACCTTAATTCAGCCTGCGAAGACTTAGCTGAGCAATTAGTTGCCAGCTTTCCACTTCAGGGGGAAAATGGGTTAGGGGAAAAAAAAAAAAAATAAGGTAGCCAGTTTAGCTTATCACATGGATAACAGATTATCTGATTTTTTTTCCTTTAGTTTCTGCAACGAACAGGGGCAGCCATTTGGAGAGCCCCTTCCTTGGCAAATATGTCGGTTTAGAATCTGAGTAGTTGACAGAGATCTGATTAGTGAAACTAAATACACATTCTTCATGGTTTTATATATTGATGTCACTTGCTCATAAAACTAGCAGAAAATTTGTCATTTTGCTGTAAGTTCCATTAGTGCTCCATTAAATTCAATTATTACAGAACACTGTAAAGTGCTGCTTTTACTCATAATGTGCATTTTGATACCTGACCTTACCAATTCTTAGAAATGGGAATTTTAATAGTGTCCCTGGACTAGCAACTCAAAGAATGGGGCTGTGAATGTAAGAAGTATGTGTTTCTATACTCTGCCTTCGGGTCAAGTTGCTGTGAATTTATCAATGTTGCTGTGATATTTTCACATTAGGTGGGAGAAATGCAAAATGTCAAAGCAATAATTCGTAGTGTGCCTTCTCTCTATAGAGAAGGTGGCATGGAAACGAGCAGTACGTGGTGTGAGGGAGATGTGTGATGTATGTGAGACAACACTCTTCAATATTCATTGGGTTTGTCGGAAATGTGGTTTTGGGGTCTGTCTGGACTGTTACCGGCTGAGGAAGAACCGTCCACGTAGTGGTGAGTACTGGGCATTTTCCCCCCACTGTAATATTTGAACTGACTATAGTCAGGGAGTAGTTTCTGGGAAGTTAAGGAAGGTTTTGTGGGAGTGTTACTGATTATCAACTTGGAAGGCTGCGTGTTGGAACTTCTCTTACATGCTGCTGTTCCATTCTTCGTTTCCTGGTGCACCTGTGTTTTATCTATTTGCTTAGGATGTGATTATTAAAATCACAGCATCAGCAGGCATAGAGTGTCTACTGAGACAATTGACTGCATATACTGTTGACTTTTTTATACTTTATACTTTCCTCTGAAAGTATAAAACAAAAATCAAGTAATATCTTAAGAGTTCAGAATTATTGTTAGGGGAACTAGTAAGCAGACACTGCCAAGAACTTCTGTCTTTAACAAGGGCTTAGATGGGAAGGTTTTCGTCTCTCTCTCTTTTTTTTTTTTTTTTGATTCTGTGACATACTAGGATTTGTAATTCAGGAGGAAGTTCAGTAAGTTCAATTTTAAGACATAAAAGCATGAGAAAGTAGATACCTGGCTGGGGTTTTTTGTGTACTTTACTGTATTGAGACCATTTTGGTGGCATGGATGCAAACAAATGCAATCTCAGTAAGATTAATTAGTGACATTACATTATTATATGGAGCAGAGGTATAAAATACTGGATGTTAATAAGTGTGAATACTGCTGTCTATTCATTATGATCACTTAAAAAAGCATAATGGGAACAAGAGTATCATATTTTAAAAATTGAGGTTAGAAGCCAAGATTGAAAATTACTGAAAATAAACTGCTAGAGATGACTGAGGGAAAATTACTGTGGTATAATCCAAAGAGACAGAAGTCGCTGTATATCCAGTCCTAAAGGTCTGTATTTATTGTTTATTTCTGAGATCACCAGGTTAATTTCCTGCACTGTAAAAAAATCTAAATAAACAAAATCAGTGCACAAATATTCTGTATTGTAAAGTTTTAGTACAAAATCTGGATTGTTTTCTTTATTCCAGAGACAGAGGAGATGGGTGATGAAGAAGTTTTCTCATGGCTGAAGTGCGCAAAGGGTCAGTCTCATGAACCAGAGAATCTCATGCCAACACAGATCATCCCTGGTACAGGTAATGCTTGAAACATGGAAAGAAGAATAGCAAATTTCATATTAATTCTGAGCAAGCAAGTGGAAAAAGTATAAAGATAGGTGATGTTGTAGCTGATACCTCTTCTAACATGGATTTAGGGAACACTTCCACTTGCTACAGCAGAAGGGTTGAAGGGAATGTAACCCAAGTAAGATGAAGCTGTGGATTTGAAGTGCACATCCTTCTAGTAATACCTCTGACTTATTGTGCTCAGCTGTTTTTAAGTTGTACTTTAAGTAAATTCGTTTAAGTAGCAAGAAGGGGTTTTTTGGGGATGGTTGTTTTCTTCCCTGGTGACAGGGAGGGAAACTAAATGGCCCCTGCCCACCTTAAAAGATCAACTAGTCCAACCCCCATGCCATGGGCAGGGACCACCTTCCACTAGACCAGATTGCTGCAAACCCCGTTCAACCTGACCTTGAACACTGGAAGGGATGGGGCAAGCACAGCTCTGGACAGTCTGTACCAGTGCCTGACTACCCTCAGAGGGAATATTTTTTTCCTAGTATTCAATCTAAACATACCCTCGTTCAGCGTATGGAACTGTTGTTCCATATCCTGTCCCTAGAGGCCCTGGTAAAAAGTCTCTCTCTGTGCTTATCATCCCCCCGATGTATTGAAAAGCCACAGCGAGCCTTCTCTTCTCCAGGGCAAACCACATCAACTGTCTCAGCCTTGCTTCATAGGAGAGGAGTTCCAGCCCTCCCACAGTTTTAATGGTTTCATCTGAACCTGCTTGAACAGGTCCATGTCTGTCACGTACTGGGCACCCCAGAGTTGAATGCTGGGTGGGGAGGTGGAGTGGGGTAGAGGGGAAGAATTGCCTCTCGGCCTGCTGGCCATGCTTCTTTTTATGTAGCCCAGGCTGCAGGATGGCTTTCTGGGCTGCAAGTGCATTTTACTGACTCTGTCTAGTTTTCCATCTAGCCATGTGTCCAAGTCCTTTCCTGCAGGGCTGTTCTCAATCCATTCACTCCCTCACTCTGTACTGATATTGGGGGCTGTCCCAAACCAGGTGTGGGACCTTGCACTTGGACTTGTTACATTTAATGAGGCTTGGGTGGGCCCATTCCTTAGGCTTGTCAAGGTCATGCTAGGTTTCAGTCCCTTTCCTCTAGAATCAGCTGCACAGCTCAGCTTGGCATCATCCACAAGTCTGTTGAGGGCGTGCTCAGTCTCCCACTGTCAATGTCATTGATGAAGACACCAGACAGTATTGGTCCCAGTAAGGACCTTTGAGGGACATCTCCTGTTCTCCATTTGGGCATAGAGACATTGACTGTAACTCTTTTGGATGTGGTCATCCATTCACTTCCTTACCCACTGAACATTCCATTCATTAAACTTTATCTCTCCAATTTAGTGATAAGAATGTTGTGGGGTACTATATTGAAGGCCTTACAGAAGTATAGGTAGATTACAGCTGTTCGTCATTGGTTGTTTAATGATACAATCGCTCCATTGAAGAAAGCCACTTGATTAGTCAAGTGTGGTTTGCCCTTGGTGAAGCTATGTTGGCTGTCTCTAATCTCCTCTGACTTCCATATGTTTTGACATGTCTTCCAGGACAATCTGCTACATGATCTTACCTGGGTACTGTGGTGAGGCTGATGGGTCGATAATTCTCAGGGTCCTCATTTTGACCCATTTTAAAAATGGGCATGATGTTTTCCAGTCCCTGGCGACTTCGTTGGACTGCCAGGACTTTCCAAGTGTGATGGAGAGTGACTTGTCAACTACATTAGCCCAATCCCTCAGGACCCTGGGATGCATCTTGTCAGATTTCACGGACTTTTATATGTTCTGGTTCCTCAGGTGCAGCCCCACCTCAGATACTGTGTGCGGTTTTGGACACCTCCCTGCAAGAAGGATATCAAACTGAGAGAGTGTCCAGAATAGGGTGACCAAGATGGGGAAAGGTCTTGAGGACAAGGCTTAGGAGGAGCATGTGATGACATTTGCTTTGTTCAGGTTGGAGAAGGCTGAGGGGTGATCCCATCACACTCTACAGTTTCCTCAAGGGAGTCAGCAGAGGGAGAGGTGCTGATTTCCTCTTTCTGGTGACCAGCAGGATGCAAGGAGATGGAATGAAACTGCATCAGGGGAGTGGACACTGGAACAGACTTTCCAGGGAAGTGGTCAGGGCACCAAGCATGTCAGGTTCAAGGAGTGTCTGGATGATGCTCTTAGTCATGTGGTTTACTGTTGGGTGGTCGTGTGAGGAGCAGGGAGTTGTTCTCAGTGATCCTCATGGTCCTCTTCCTACTTGAGATTCTCTATGGTTCTCCAGCAAGGGGAGGAACTTTATTGCCCCAGTTCCTGCTTTGCGTTTCAGGGACTTGTGAGAGGTGGGAAGAGAGAATACAACTGAAAGCTGAGTTTGTCAGCTTTCTCCATGTCAGCTGTCACTTGCTCAGAGATCTTATTTAGTGCAGATGGTTTGTGTTGTGTACATTTTCTTTAATCTTCCTTTTCTGGCCAGGATAACTGTTGAAACCCTTATTATTCTCTGCATCCCTTGTCAAATCCATTTTCATCTGTGCCTTAGGTTTCGCGATGCCATCTCTGCACATCCAGGCAGCATTCAAGATGATGTGCCCCTGGTTCTACTGCCTCTGCACTTCATTCTCAGATTTTAGTTTGATCAGGAGGTCCTTCTTGACCCATGTTCTAGCCCTGCCTTCCTTATTCGATTTTTTACATGGGGGTATTGTGGGAGCTCACGCTCCAAGAAAAATGTTCTTAAAGAGCTGCAAGCTCTGTTCAGTTCCTTTGCCCCTGAGGGCAGTTTCCCAGAGTGTCCCATGCACTAATTCCTTAAGCAAGTTAAAGTCTGCTCTCATAAATTTCGGTGTTCTGACTCTCCTCTTGATCTGGCCCACATCCCTCAAGGTTGTAAATCCACCAGGGCCTAATCAGTGCAGCCCAGGGTGCCACCAAGTCTTGACATGTCTGGTTAGTTCTTTCATGTTGGTATTGCAACAGGTCCGGTAATGCTTCTCTTGTGGTCCGTCTTTTTATGTCATGGATTAAATTATCCTCAAAGCACTCCAGAATTGTCCTTGATTGCTTGCAGCTTGCTATGTTGCTTTTCCAGCAGACATTGAGGTGTTTGAATTTCTCTAATCATCATGTGAGCATGATGCTTCCTGCAGTTGAAGTAAGAACACTTTGTCAACAGGCTCCCTTTGGCTGGGTGAACTGGAGTAAACCAGTGAGGTTTTCTTTGTTGGCTTGGTCCCTCATTTTTACCTGTAAGTTCCTGACCTGTTCATCACTGTTTTTCAAAGACAGCTCTGTGTGGTCAGTATGTTGTTCTACATGGAGAGCACCTCCCCACAGTGCACCAGTTCTGCAATTCATTCTATCATGTTTCAGCGATAAATATTAGATTGTCGCTTTCCAGTTGCACAATGACTTCTGGCTCCTCCTGCTCATCACACAAGCTGCATACATTAGTATGAAGGAAGTCTTCCAGCTGGGCTATCAATCTTAACCTCCTCTCAACAGGAACATGCCCAAATTCCTTTGAGTTATTTCCAGGTGTTGCTTCCTAATATTTCAGTAGCCCCTATCTCTTGTCTGTTGCTCAAATCTGCATCTCCTTTCCCCACTAAATCTAGTTTTAAAGTTCTCCATGTAAGTCTGGTCAATTTGTTGGCAGGGACTCTCTTGCTCTGCTTGGGCAGATTAATCCCATCTGCTCCCAAGAGACCTGACTTCTCAGAAGCAGATTTGCGGTCATAGAAGGCAAAACTGTTGAGTATGGCACCAGCCACGCAGCCAGGTATTCATGTGGTCAATTCATTGCATCTGTTTTTGTACCATGAGGATAGAGGTGAACACTTGTGCTCCAGATCCTGTCAGCATTGGTTCAAGGGTTATATAGCTTCTTGTGGTGGTTCAAAGTCACCTCATTGCAATATCATTGAACCCTACATGGAATAGTAGAAGCAGATGATAATCTGTAGGATTTGCCAGGTTTGACAGCCTCTTAGTGACATCGTGCAGGTAGTGTTATCACTGTTCGCCACACCGTGCTGCTCAATGTCTTGTTATATAGCATGTAACCTTAAAGATACTTCACAGTAAAACACCCCACTCCTTTGAAGATATAGTTTAGGCCTTTTTTTAGACTTCTTTGCATGTGATATTAAAGACCTAACTTTATTTTACAGCACTTTACAATATTGGAGACATGGTTCATGCAGCACGAGGCAAATGGGGTATTAAAGCCAACTGTCCCTGCATTAACAGACAGAACAAATCAGTGCTGAGACCGGCTGTCACTAATGGAATATCACAGGTATGTAATTTGAAGCTGAAATTACCTTGTTTCACATTTACATTTTTAAGATCTATTAAGATGTTAGATCCTTCAAGCTACTAATCTATTGTGAAACAGGAATTTTACTTTCTCCATGTGTACTATGAATGTTTTAGTTTAGCAAAAGTCTTCTGGGGCATTTTTTGGGGACATGAACTGCATCTGTTATGTGCCAAGTGGTTATTTGGGCTAATACTGTTCTGTAGAAATTGGGTAGGAAGCCGTTCATATTGATGCAATATTTTAAAACCACTATGAGTAGCTTGCAACATGTAGTTTTATTTTGTTTGTGGTTTCTGAAGGAATCTAGAGCAGTGCTGTAACTATCAACAAAAATAATCTTCCTGTAATAATAATAATAAAAACCAAAACACCCCAAACAAAAAGAAAGAAACGGAAAGAAATCAAAAAGAATGGGCTTATGTTAAAAGATGATGTGATAAGAATTCACACCACAGTGCAAAGGCATGTACACACAGATAAGTAGCTCCTGTTTCCTGCTGCTACTTAAGCATAAATGAATTTTACTGTGTGCTTATAGCAAATGAAAAAAGAAAAACAGCAGACAAAACCAAAGGCATTGGATATTGAAAATGTCTTCCAAGTTGAACTCTTCCCTTTATTCAATGTTTAGCGGTTGGTGTTTTTTTTGTTTTTGTTTTTTGTTTGTTTGTTTGGTTTTGTTTTTGGTGTTTTTTTTGTTTTGGTTTTTTTTTGTTTTGGTGGGTTTTTTTTTTGTTTTGTTTTGTTTTGTTTTGTTTTGTTTTGTTTTGTTTTGTTTTGTTTTAGCTTCCAGCTGTAAATCCTAGTGCATCAGTCTCTGGAAACGAGAACACCTTTTCCACTGGAGCCGGGACAGCAGGAGTGGGACAAGCAGACATAGACACTGCACCAAAATCAGAACCAACTGATAATAGGATAGAAGAATCTGCAAAAACAGAGACATTACCAACCAATAACACTGGGGAAGTAAAGACTAACAGACCACTTTGTCCAGAAACAGCCCCATCATCAGCTTTGCACTGGCTTGCAGATTTAGCAACACAAAAAGCAAAAGAGGAAACAAAAGGTGAGCAGAAGAAATGCTCTCTCGGGGTTGGAATTAAAAGATAAATGATAACATACTGTTTGATTGCTATTCTTTGTGAGACTGTCTAGCCCTAAATAGAAAAGAAAAAGGTAAGTTTTCTTCCTTTGCCTCTTAGAACCAGTTTTGTTCTACAGGCTTAGACAAATGCAAAGCTGGAAAGATGATGCAGCTGCAGACAATATTGTCTTGTCACTCAGTTTATTTCTGTGCCAGTTTGTGTATTTATTTTCTCAGAAGCTGATACCCTGATGTAAAATGATAGTTATTAATTTCAGATGCCAGTTTGTCACTTTATGACTGTTGAAGTGAATACAGCTCTTTTGTGTGCTATGTAGAGAGTGCATTTCCAAGGAACTGAGACTAGAGTCCAGTTGGATAGTTAGATGAAAGCTTAAAGCATCTTTAATACTCAGTAGCTGGACTGAATACACTTCCTATATGTCAGAGGTAGCATGACTAACAGGATTTATTCCTGTCCATATGTCTAGAAGGGACTACTTTACTTGTTGATGTTAAATGTTGGTGAATCATATGCAAATTTTACAGGTCTTAGTCATTGTAATATTTTGACTGCCATTACAATTTGAAATATTTAATATCAAAACTTTAATTCAGAAAGTCAGGGAAATGTTTTTTAATTGAATCTATTAAAAATTGTGTTTGCATGTGTCAGATCTTTTTGGAGCAGATCTATTGTGCTATTCAAAACCTTAGCAGCGTATGAAGGGCAAAATCTAAGTGAAGTATCTGATGTCTTTGATTCTCATTGAGGTGCCTCATTCACTGTTACAGTGATAATTTACCGTTACCACAAGATTCTGTTAATATCCTATTTCATGCAAGAGCAAATAATTTCAGAAAACTTTGTGATCGTTTTGACTTTGCCTCTTGGGGATTTTTTTTTTTCTCTCCCCTCCCTGTAATGTTTATATTTGTCTTGCAGAATCAGGATCACTGAGATCAGTGCTTAATAAAGAATCCCATTCACCCTTTGGATTAGATTCCTTCAACTCCAGTACAAAGGTTTCCCCGCTAACCCCAAAGCTATTTAATAGCCTCTTGTTGGGCCCAGTGACATCTAGCAACAAAGCTGAAGGCTCCAGCCTCAGAGATCTGCTACACACTGGGCCAGGAAAGCTTCCTCAGGTCCCATCAGACACAGGAATCCCCTTTCCTCCAGTCTTTTCTGCAGCTTCTACGGTAAATAATTTTGTATTCCTTC
Source organism: Cyanoderma ruficeps (assembly GCA_008694505.1). NCBI lineage: Eukaryota > Metazoa > Chordata > Aves > Passeriformes > Timaliidae > Cyanoderma > Cyanoderma ruficeps. The sequence goes on from VZDJ01000219.1 coordinate 15,567,418, forward strand.
AATGATACCTGTTCTAGGGAAGAATTTTCATCTAAATGTTTTTACAGTATTCTACTCTTCAATGTTGAAACAAATGTAATACCTCACAAAAACTCACCACCCCACAAATTTGTAGAGGATTTTCATGCTAATTTTTAGTTTTAGCTTACTACTGCTGGGGAGATGCTATTCTTTTCAAGAGACCTAGAAAATTGGTTAAATACAGCCTATAAATTGTTTAGTTGATAATCAGCATCCCTACAAAAGCTCACTTACAATATTTTTAAAGATGTGAAATTTAAAGAGCATACCACAGAAAAAAAGGACAAAAACTTAAGAGTAAACCAGTTCCTTAAACTTATGTATACTTGAAAGGCATTTGAGCTAGAATATACTTGGCGGGATCTGCTGCTCCAGCTGAATCACTACGAATCTGTGGGGTCTGATGGGATTCCTGTGAGAATTTTCAGAGAGCTGCTGCTGTCTTTGCATAGTCTCTCTCAATGAGTTTCATGCAGTCTTGGGAATCTGGAGAGTCCTCAGCTGACTGGAAGCTGGCAAACACTGTCCTGAGTTTCTAAAAGGACCTTGTAAACCACAGGCAGGCATGTCAGTCTCACTTAAGTGTCTGATATAATAATGGAAAAGATTATTCTGGGAAGTACTGGAAGACATCTGGGGTACAATGCAGTCATCAGTCACTGCCAGCATGGCTTCATGTGGATGAAAGTCCTATTTGTTGAATGTGATCTCCTTCTATGACAGGGCCACTTCATTCATCTAAGAAAGCCAGTAGATGTAATCTTTCTGGAAGGAAGTTTTTCAGGATGGGTCTCTGAGTATTCTTCTGGACAAAATGTCCAGCAGACAGTTGAATAGCCACATTTGGACAACGTGCCCAGGCATAGGGTGGGATTCGTGGTGTGTCCTGTGCAGGGCCAGGAGTTGGACTCGATCCTGATGGGTCACTTCCAACTTAGCATATTCTATGGTTCTGTGACTCTGTGAGTTTAGGGTGTAGTTGCTATTTCTGAATGCCTTTTCTGGAATAAGGATACTTAAGTCCATTTTGGAAGAGGTAACTTTGAAAAAAACCTGAACAAATCAATGCTGTTTGAAGTGGTTTGAAGCATTTAGTTTAAGGAGAAAGATAGATGCTGTGGAATTTATCAATGCTTAGCTCTTTTTGGTGAGTACTTTCTCCGAAAGCTTAGGCAGATAGAGTAAGGACGAAGATGAAATGGCTTGTCTCATAGCGGATTTTTCTTTTTTCTGGGCAAGCTGGCTGGAATCGTGAAGATAGTTCATGTTGGTTTGTTTTGGTAGAGGGAACTGTACATGAAAATATGATGCTGCTATGGGAAAGTGAATCCAAGAATACTTTTGCCTCTCATCACTGAGTACAGGCAAAGAAATTGTGGTCACTTGTTCTAAAGCAACTTATTCCTTCAAGGCGTGAGATAGCCTGTCTGAACTTGTGTCTCTGTCTTGGCAACTCTATGCGTTCTCTCACTACGTCTAATCAGATCTATTGTGTCACATGGTTTTTTCTGATCTTCACTGAGTAATTTAGATTTAAAGAACTTATGAAGATCTCTGGTCCAGCTCCTGACTTGAATGTCTGGATGCTTCATATAGAATGAGCAAAACATACCGGAGAAACAACAGTTGTGTTACTCAGATTGAGAGAAGCAAGACTGCTGCTGATGGAGAGAACCATCTTGATCTTTCTGGAGCATTGATAGTCTGGTGTGAAGAATAATAAGCATTGTCTTTCATAGTTAAGTTGCATATTATCTATCTTACAGCCTCTAGAGAGTCCAAAGCAGATGATGTTATGATTTAGTCTTATTTGGGTAAGATGGGCTGTGGAAAACTGACATAATTCCAGGCAGCTTAGAGAGTGGAATCAGACTAGCAGTGGGGCAGCACCTCTTAAAGGAGCCCAGGGCCCTGGAGGACAACAAGCTGCACCTGGGCCAGCACTGCACAGCTGCAGCTGCAAAGGTAAACAGCCCTGGGCTTTATCAGGAAGTATGCAGCTGGAGCACATCAAGGAATGTGGTTATTTCATTCAGTCCCTGTTGGGCTACACCTGGAACACTGTTTCCAGTTTTGATTTCCCCAGGTGAAGAATGACAGTGAAAAATTGCTTGGGATCCAGTGAAGGGCCATAAAGAATGATTAAAGAGTTGAAGAGCTTGACACATTTGAAAAGGTTCTAGAAACTGGTTCCCTTCATCCTAGAGGAGAGAATGCTTTGGGGATCTGATCAATCTTACTATATCTTAAAGGTGGTTGTAGGGAGGTACTCCTTTCATAGAGATGCATGGTTAACAGGGCAAGGGGCGATACCGGTTGCTTCAGGAGAAATTCTATATGGATGTAAGAAAAAAATTTTCCCGAATAGGTTGGCCTGAGAAGTGAATTAATCTTCTTCCCTGTGAAGTTAAAGTTTGGCATGACATAATTTCAACAGAAATTTACACCAAATGATTTCTAGATCTTCTGTTGGAGCTAGACTCTTCTACAATTCCATAAGTATTTTTTACTGAATTAATATATTCAGTAATGAATAATGTTATGTTTTAGATTGATGGCTCTATATATGGTAAATTTTTTGTCTATTGAACTTCAGTTTTTAAGAAGATGGGAATTTTGGGGAGGGGGGAGAGAGTGGTTTTGATTGGTTTGTTATGAATTTTTTTTCACTTGAATGAGAAGGTCTTAGCTACCAGAAATCTATCACACCCCTGGCCCCTCCTTCAAATGTGTGAATAAAGATCCAGTCAGTGTTTATCTTCTGTTGAATATATGAAATGTATTTAGTGTCTTAAGTGTTTTGCTGTAAATAAGGCCCATAGGCAAGCTTTTTATTTTTTTAAGTTAAAACAAAATTTAAGATTGTGTTGCTAACCTGTTATGAATTTTAAACACCCCTTGAGTTTTAAATGTCCCTTGAGAAGCATGGCAACCAGAACCAGAGCATCTGTCTACTAGCAGTTCCATTGACATACTGGAAGCACTTTCTCCTTTCACTGTCAGTGTTTACTTAGTATTCACATACCCATCAGCTTATGTGTCCCAAGGTTGAATTCACTTTCTTAGTAATGGGATGAGGAAAACGGGGAAATAGAGTTGAGATATTAATGAAGTTAGGAAAGATATGAACTATTTTTGCTATCAAAGTAGCTGAATTTAGATCATTAAAGTTTTCTATTTTATATCTACATAATATTTTTCTAGGTAGCCTTTAGCTGGTTATTTTAACTTCTACCATTCTAAAACAGAGACATAGCCATTTCTGTTCTTACTTGGATACATGTCAGTCCCTGAGCCAGTTTATTTCTGGTGCATGTTTTTCTGGTAGAAAGGTGTCTGTGACTAAAGTCGCAAGACTAAACTTACCTCCGGATTTATGTCTTCTAGGGGGTCAAAGGTAAAGCCAGCCTGCCAAACTTCTTGGACCATATCATTGCTTCTGTGGTGGAAAATAAGAAGACATCTGATGCTGCAAAACGAGCTAGTAATTTAGTTGACACACAGAGAGAGGTGAAGGAAATGGTAATGGGATTAAATGTGCTGGATCCACACACTTCCCACTCTTGGCTGTGTGATGGTAGACTTCTTTGCCTTCATGATCCCAGCAACAAAAACAACTGGAAGATCTTCAGGGAATGCTGGAAACAAGGCCAGGTGGGTGATAAGTATCCAGCCTGTGTTGCTTATAAGTGTCCTGAAGTTGCCGTCTGTACCTTGGTAAAAACAGTCTATTCAAACTTTGGCCAGTTCCTCCTGAGTGAATATGATGAATGAATATTTCAACAGTAGCTTTATAAACTGGGGTGACAGCAGCCGTGTTCACTCCATGCTATATTGACTTGAGCCCATGTGCTCTTGCATATTGAGTTTTTCTCAGCTTACCATCATGACAGTGTTCACTGTGACAGCCCTTTTAGTGTGCTATATGTTAAACCTGCTTTGCTCTACTACAGCCCAATAGTGAATCCACTCTGATTTCCTGTGTGCACCTTAGCATTTACCTCACACCTGATGCTTTATAGCCTCAGGGAATGGTCCGTTCCTTCCAGCCGCAGCATGTGCAAGAGCAAAAATGCTGCATGCAGTAGTCTACTGGATTTTGGATGTACTTGATACAGTATCTCACCCTGAGCCCTGCAGCCAGTGGGAGCCCAAGTACTGTTCTGGACTCAGCAGCTCATGTATGGAGCACTCTAATGGATTGTCTGAGGTGCCATCAAGCAGTTAGGTCTTCAGACAACAGACTGTACCTTAGACCTGCTCTTAGCATAGCCACTTTTTCAGAAGTCAGTCTGTAGTGCTGCGGCTTAGACTTTTCCAGAGAGTCGATAAGATCAGCCTGGTCAGACAACCTGAATCTTAAAAAATGGGTGAGTAATTGCTGCTGCAAAGGAAGTGCACCCACAGCTCTAACAGAGGATGTTGTCCATTGCTGTTCAAAATGTGTTCTTGGCACTTGATTCTGCAGCTGCCTCTGACGCAGTTGCCTTCACTAACTACTCAGAATTGAGACCATTGGTGCTAGACCATTAAGTCCCTCATCATCTTTTCTGGAGAAGTGCTTTTAGTCAGCCAGTCTGTTGTTCCGGTGCTAACGTGCTTGGCAGTCACATTCCATACTTACTTGTGGTTGTTCACAAGACACTGAGATGTGGTGGAGGAACTGGCTGCATGTATCTCTTTTGGCACTCAAGAGACTATTATTGACAGAAGTGGAGTACTTTTCATTTAAGTATAGCCTGTCCCATGGAACTGCACATTCTCTGGATTTCCCTGGCACAAGCACAACTAGCCCATAGCTGTGACAACAGCAAAGATGACTGTTGTGCCACCAGCTGCATTCCTTACCATGATTCCTCTGGCCAGCTCCTAATAGTTGAAGGAAGGTACTGTGCAGCACACCCTTGCTTGTCAGACTAGAAACTTCATTGCCAGCTTCCCACTAAGTGCAGTTGCCTTCCTGTCCTGACTTTTTGGGGTGCATAGGAATCTCCTTTTATTTTTTTTTTTTGATTTTTCATCCTGTTATATTTTTTTTATTTACAAGGGATTTCAGATCATTTTTTGCAGTGCTGTGGTGTGCATCATCTACTTTTCTTTGCAAAGAGCTTCTTAATCTCTGGCTAGTATACTTTGATAATTTTCTCAACACTTTCTGTCAGGAAATACTGCTGTCTCTCCTAGGAGGATCCTAAATATCTTGGGAATGCCTACAAAAAATACGTTTGTCAGTTTCTTTGCCATTGAGACTGGTTAATCACCATTGCAAAGTGCTGCTTGTGACTGTGGGGTTCTTGACTAGTAATGAGTCTTGAGAGACTGCTTATGGACTCAGGAGATATGATTACAGATCTTGTGTCTGATGTATAGCTTGCAGTGTGCATTGCCATCCAAGTTGGTGCACACCCTGAAGCTCTGGCTACAACTGCTGTGCTCGTGTACTCTTTGTGACTTGCTGTTTTAGGCTTTGCCCCATGGTATGCTTATTGATGCTTTTGGATCATTTTATCATTGAGAGGAGCCTTTGAATAGGAACAGACTGGGCAAGTCCTTTGCTCATTCAGTAATCCCCAAAGTGGTGTTGCAGTCACTGGAGTTTCCTGTTGAAATGTGAAAAGGAATCAAACAGCCTCCCTCATTCCTATGTAAGAGAGAGCATGTGATCCAGGCAGGTGTCACTGTTTCAACAAGGTTATTTTAAAGAGGATTTCTTCAAGCAGAGACTCTCTTAAGAAACTGTGCTCTGTCACAGTTCTTCCTTGGCTTACATCCTCCTGTACATCCCGGCTGCACCTTTTAAAGTGAAGTGAAAGAACATTAATTCTACCACCATTCCCCAAATGCTTTTTCTGTTTTGTGGTTTGGAAAAGGTTATTTGGAAGAAACTCCTTATCCACCCTCTCCAGGATAATAAATGCACACTGGACACTAGATCTGTGCCGTATGAAGAACTTGGCTATGGTGGCAACCCAAATTGTTAAAAGAGAAAATTCTTTTCCCTTAATGCTTAGATAATAAATGGCACTCTTTCAGTGTCACTCAAAAAGAGCAACATTTTTTGAATCCTTTGTCTTAGAAATAAGTTAAACTCTGTCTTATCCCAGAATTCACTGAGACCATAAGAGTAATTCTTGCTGAAGTTGCTTTTCGAGAGTATTTTGCTCTCCTGAAAATGGTTGTTGCTCATCTGGGGGTGCTGTTAGTATTCTTGTCCTATAGCAACCTGGTATTTTCTGAATTTTCTTGCTAGGATTTTTCTTTTTTGAGACACTGAAAATTTGGTATGGTACTGGAGCATTGTTGTTGTTATCTCCCTGTAGTTTGAGAGTGGATTTGACAGGAGATGTCTACCAGGCAAGTCCACTATCATTTTATCTTGGAGCCCTATCTGTTCTTCATTAGAGAGAATATTTTCTTTCTTCCATGGCAAATTGGCTGCTTAATAGCCAGAAGGGTTCTACTAAGTTAAGTATTTTGGTTGTTTTGGGGTTTCTTTTAATTGCTGTTTACAAGTGGTCAAGTGAATCCAGCAGGGATCAAAATGTCATTATTCTTCTATACTGAAGACAACTGGTTTATCCATCAGCTTAAAGTCTACCAGCAATGCTTTCTACACATCCTGTGAAAGGTACTGTTATTTTACTCATACATGATCCCTAATGTTTGTTGTAGAAGATGCTTAAACTTTTTTATTGCCTTAATGTTAGCAATTTTGCTGGGATGAGAGAGTATAGTAAGATTTGAGATAGCTGTATTTGCTTTGTTTTCTTAGGGAGGTTTGCTGCTTGTCAGGGTGTCGTATTTGGGACATAATGGAAAGACTACCAAAGTTTATCTGTCCCTCAAACATGTGCCTTCTGCTGCTTTTCCATAATGGCACATACAGTGCTACTGGGGAGACCAGGACAGTATCAAGAGTGACTGCATGGCTCTGGGAGTATTAAACAAGGCCATGGAGCCCTCATGGTTTTCTTATTCCTGCCAATGAGGGGTAGGGGAGTGGACAGATCCTGCATGTCAACCTTAGTTTGCACAGCTGGTTTTAGCCAAGAGGGCTTTAGGATCATGGGAACCTCTGTGGGGATTGACGTTTGCTTGGAAGAGATTGGATCCTTCTAAGCTTAAAAAAAAAAAAAAAAGGGCATCTTTCCCAGCAGGCTGGCCAACCTTACAAGGAGAGCTATAAGCAGGAACAAGGGAGGGAGAGTATGACCAGTGATCAAGGAAGGAATAAGTTGATTGATTTGGCAAGCAAGCAGTGTGAGATGATGTCCACCTCAAACAAATGCATAAATAAGGATCTCTGTGCATCACAGCATTGTGAGGAAAGCTCTCACACTGCTTCTGGGAAATCAACATGGCTGGGTGTCTTTCTGAAGTACCTGTACACTAATGCACGCAGCACATTGAACAAACAGGAGGAATTAATGTGCAGTTGCACAGCCGTGGTCTCATTAGTATGACAAAGTGGTGGGATAGCTGATGCAGCTGTAGTATGGAAAGGAATAGGTAGAGGCTGTTCAGGAAGGACAACACAGGAATTACAGGCCATGAATTTGAGGAGGGAGCATTGCTGGTTTTGTGAGGAAAAAGCTAGAATGCTTGAAATTCTGTAGGAAGTGATGATGAGCCATCTAACAGCTTAGGGACCAGGATTAGTGAGCAGAGTAAGGTGGACAATGTTATGGCAAGTATCTGCTACAGGCCAACTGACCATATAAACGTGATAAGGCCATCTTCAGAAAGCTGGAGGATGGCCTGTGTTCATATTTCCTTGGCCTCATGGAACCACGCTGATACCTGCTGGAGGAGCAACACAACAGGTCACAAGCAGTCCTGAAGTTTTCTGAAGTGCATTGATGTCAATGTCCTGAGACAGCTGATTGAAGAAACAGCTAGGGAAGGGCACTTGTTCTGGACCTCATGCTTTCACACAAGGAAGAACTAGTTGTTGATGTGGAGATACAGGGCACCTTTGGCTGCAGTGAGTATTAGATGGTGGCATTCAGGTCTAGATTCTGAGAGGAGAGAGCAAAGCAAAAAATCACAAATCTGGGCTTTGGGAGAGTAGGCTTTCACCTTTTCATATACTTGCTTGGAAGAATCCCATGGGGATATACTCATGAAGAGAGGAAGAGCTCAGGAATATGGTTGAATCATGCTTAACCTGCCTTTTAGCCTTCTGTGATGAGATGACTGGCTTGGTGGATGAAGGGAAGGTACTGGATGTTTTTTATCTTAACTTTAATAAAGGCTTTTTACACTGTCATAATGTCATCAGAAAAAGTGAAGCACAGACTTGGCAACTGCACAGTGTGGTGGACTTAAAACTGACTGAAATGCCATATGTGAGAGCACTGTCGCTGGTAGTATATCATAGGGGGTCACTTTTGGGGTGAGCAGTACTTGTCAAGTCATTAGTGACCTAGATGGGATAGGGTTCATAGACCCTTAGCAAGTTTACGGACAATACAAAACTAGGAGCAATGACTGAAAGCAGCAGATGGTTGTGCTGCTATTCAGAGGATCTGAATAGGCTGGAGAATTGGACTGAAAAGAATCTGGTGATGTTTAGCAAGGGAAAATGCAACGTCCTATACATCAGGGAAGAATAACATCCTACAGCAGTTGCTGAGAAGCAACCCTTTGGAAAGTAGCTTTGCCTAGGAGGAGTGACCATGAGCCAAGAATGTGTCCTCACAACAAAGAGAGTTGTCAGCAAATCAAAGGAGGTGATGGTTCCCCTTAGTGTGTTCAGTTGTGGGCTCCCCAGTTCAAAAGAGTGGTAGACTTACTAGAGGAAGCCCAGCGAAGGGTCACAAAGATGATGAAGGGACTAGTGCATCACTTAGATGAAAAGAAGCTGAGCGGGCTGGGACTGTTCAGCCTAGAGAAGAGAAGGTTCAGGAGAGTGTGGGAAGGAAATCTTAAGAAAAGGGAGCCAGGCTCTTGTCAATGCCCACTGACGGGACAAGTGCGAGTGGGTGCAGAAAGTTCAGCCGCAACACAAGAAAATACTCTTTTTTGGTGTGAGGGTAATAATTTCCAATCTAAATGTTCCTGTGGAATTTTTTGGTTTTTATCATTCCCCTGAAATTCACTGAAGTAAAGTATCAACCCTTTTGTGTTTTCTTAAATGTCACTCTTCTGAAGTTGAGGTTTCATTACTGCCTTCTAGAACTTAATGGCTGTGTTGTATTGTATTTGAAAACCAAGGCTATTTCTGTTATCCCCAGAGCTGGGTTTTTTCCCATTCATTTCTGAATCAATAGTTGTCCTCACTTAGGGACTAAAATCAAAACTAGGCCTTTTGGAGGCCATTGGACAATACAAAGGAAGCAGCAGTTAGTTACTGGAGTGATTTTAATCAGCATAACTTTGAAGATGCTTGTATATATCTCTGTAGGTATCTTTGCCTAACACACTGATACCACATCTGGGGACATCTGTGTTTCTCAGGGTTGTGTTAAGCTCTTCATATGAATAAACCAAGACCCACCATCAGATCATTGCTAACATATAGGGCACAGCTTGGAACGAATTCAAACTTACATAGCCATGGGAACCGCCATTTGAACATAGGCAGCAGTTAGTAAATCTGTAGCTTTTCAGGTGGGAATAGTGCATGTGCAAGTTCACTTCATACCCTCTTTGTTTTCTCTCAAATTTGGTAACTCTCTTTTGAGATGGCAGGGTGAGAGGAACTGAAAAGGTTTTGGCAGTGTTGGGAGGATTGTCTGGTATACCTTTCCCAGATGTCAGTTTAGCAAATGCTTTGAGTGTTTATGGGGAGAGGCCACTGAAATACCTGTGTGGAATCCCTGTACATCATTAGCCTAAGCATATTAAAACGCCTTTTGCAAGTGAACAGCCTTTTTTCCACTACTTGGTTTTGTCCTACGGAATTAATGTTGATCTGTGATTATAAATAAATAACAAGTGAAATAGTTAAACAATTCATATTAAAATAAGAAAATTTTGCATGAGGAGGCTTTAGTACAAATGTTGTTTCTAGAGGTAGTTGCACATCTGCTTGAGAAAAAGGACAGGTGGTGGGATTCTACACCTGCTCTACTGCCACAGGTGGATTGACCCTGTCTGGCTGCCAGGTCCTTCTGCCCAGCTTCTTTCTCACACTCTCTTCTCAACAGAACAGGGGAAGAAAATCAGGTGAATAAGTTTCTGGGTCAAGATAAAGCCAGGGAGATCCCTTAGCAATTGCTGTCATGGGCAAAAGAGGTTTAACTTGTGATAAAGGAGTTGAATTTATTGCTACTTAAAAATAGAGTTAAATGGTAGAGAAGCAAGACAAAGCAATAAACACCTGACCTCTCCGCCTCACTTCCCCTTTTTCCTAAAGGCTCAGTTTCCCTCTCTCATCTCTGACTATTCCACCTCTTTCCTGTCACAACCCCTGGAGTGACACGGGGAGATAATGGGGGTTGTGGTCAGTTCATAACACTGTGTCTGCTGCCCTTTCCTCCTTACGCTTTCCCGCTGCTTCAGTGTGGAATTCCTCTCACAGGATTCTGTCCTTCACGAATGGCTCCAGCATGAGTCGTCTCCATGGGCTGCTCTGGTGTGAATCCCCAGTGAGCAATTTTTGCCAGAAAGCTTGCTTATTAGTGGAATTCTACCTTGCAGCTTCTGCCAGAGCCTGCTCCAGCATTGGCTCTCCATGGACTTCCTCCAGGGAATACCCCTCTGATGCAGTGCAGGATCCTCTGTGGACTGCAGATGGATCTCTACTTCACCATGGCCCTCCACAGGTTGCAGGGGGACAGCCTGCCTCACCATGCTCTTCGATGGGCTGCGAGCACCTCCTTCATCACTGACCTTGGTGTATGCAGAGCTGTCTGTCTCCCTCTCTCTCCCTGCCGTCTGTGCATTGTGTGTCCCCCCGTCTCTCTCTCACACACATGCACGAGTGTCAGCTGTGGAGAACTTTTTACCCTTTCTCATTACCACAGAGGTGCCACCAGCATCAATTATGGGCTCAGCTTTGGCCAGTGATGGGTCTGTTGAGCCAGGTGGAACCATCTGTGTCCACCATGGGGCAGCTCCCAGCTTCCTGTCACAGAGCCTACACTTGCTGCCTACACCTTGCCATGGAGACCTAATGCGCTTGCCTTGGCAAGTCTGATCCAACGCCACTTCTAAGGCAACTGCCCATGGTGTGGAACTAAAGTTTGCTTTGACTGGTTATTTGCTTGATGCACAAAAACCAGACATGGATGAAAGTAGATTCATGGTGTTTTTCGTATGGTGGTAGCCAGGAGTCTCAGTCTCTTAAGAAAGTTTGGCTGCATGTATAAGAAATTTGGTTATGGTGGAGTAAGCATTCATCTTTGTATTCTCAGCCCGTGCTGGTATCTGGTGTCCATAAGAAGTTGAAGTCAGAGCTTTGGAAACCAGAAGCTTTCAGCCTGGAATTTGGAGATCAAGATGTAGATTTGGTGAACTGCAGGAACTGTGCCATAATTTCAGACGTGAAAGTACGTGACTTCTGGGATGGCTTTGAGATAATATCTAGTAAGTAATATTTATGGCTGACTAGTTTAACTGAGCGGTCTGTCTTGCTATCTTCAACTCTTCATTTTCCACCTATTTTCCTAAAAAATAAATTAAGAAAAAATCTGAATACCTATCAGTCTCATCCAAAGAAGTCATTACTCCTTACATGTAGCACACCCTAGAAATTTCTTTATTGGTGAAGATTAGGGCAGGACTGTCCAAGAGAACTGTCTGTACTGCAGTGTTTTGGTGTATGTTGTTTTCATGTGTCAAAAAATGATCCATGTCATGGGAAGCTACTTTTTTTTTTTTTAACTTCTGCCAGTGAAATTAATCCTCAGTTACCATTTTTAAGACAGTAAGTAATGTGTCTACCTTTGCTCTCCTTTCAACCTCAATTTTTGTTGTAAAACTAAAGAAAACCTGCAGAGCTAAAACAGACGGAGACTTTTGATACTAGAACTTGGATTTGGTGGAATACATCAGTCAAGTAGATTTGATGTTGCAAATTATTTTTGTAGCAGATCATCTGTGAGTACAAATACAAATTTATATCTATTATGAATAGCAATACTATATGTGTGCTTCACATGATAACACATTGCATTAATGCTCAAGTTCTTCTTTGAGAAAACCTTCTGTTAAATGTGGATGAGGAAACTAACCAGCTAAAATTTCTGGGGACGTAACAGGTCAAGTTAAAGAGCTTCTGAAAAGCAGAGTGCTCCATTTTAGATTGTATATACCTAGATCTGAGTGGTGTCATAGTTACAGATGGTAGAGCTGTAAAAGTTCATTGCAATGTTGCTGATTTTAGAGTTGTGTATAAAATGTTTTCTGTATTTATTGCTGTGCACATATTGCAGAAACGGTGAACTGTTGGATGACTTAATGGAATGTTCATTCAGCAGTCAATGAAATTACAGATTTGCAGACCAAGCATATTCCCTTCCTAGTCATTTTCCAATCAAAGAACTCCCAGCTTTTGACTTGTTTTTTTATATGGTTAGTACAGAGTATTGTATTTTGTACTGTTAAATTTCATACTGTTTTTGTTATTAATGAGAAATAAATGGCCTTGGAGGATATAATGGTGTGGTCTTTGTGTATTGACAGTAATTGACAAAGTTCACAAACTCTTCACTTTTGTGCTGGGGTCATTCATGAAAATAGTGAATTTGTCTGGGTCATGTTATCTTTGAGAAACGTTACTTGTAGTTTGTCTCCAGACAGATATGCTTCTTTCACCAAATCAGCTTTGGCTTTTCTTTTAGTCAATGCCTTTACCACAATATACATGAGAAACATTAGTGACTTAGGTTGGAAAACCTTATTGCTCTTGATAGTTTATTTTAAATACATTTTATTTAGAGTTTCTTCAGCCATGTTCAATCTCTTATATAGAGGGGTATTGTTTGCTACTAGTCTAGAGATTTCACATGCTAATTCTTAGAAAAACTGTTGGCAAATTACCTAATGTCTCTGACTTCTCTGCATTACATGAATTCTAAATTTTTGAAATGCGTGGCTGGCTCCCACCCTCACGTTAAGTTACCAAAGAGATGTAGAACAGCCACTGACTTTTGGAGGTGTTATTGAGATTATTCTATATGATACTTCAATTAATTTTAATCTTTTGCCATTTCTTTCAATACTTTGGGGCTCAAAGTGGACTTTTGAAAGGTCTTACGTTTTGTTTCGATCCTTCTTACACCTGCTTTTCTTTGCTGATGATATATTTTCTGGGGTTTGTCCAATTTCATGTAGTTTGTCAGATATATATGTTTTCATCCAGGTAGTTCTTCACTCTGTCCTTTCTAAATAACCTCCCTACTAGCTACTTCTTGTTTAGAACAAAGATCCTTGATGGGTTCAAAATCTTGAATATAGGAAATTGTGAAACATCTTTAAATTCAGGTTCTTGAGCTTTTCAGTTCACTTGCCTCTCTAAAATCTGTAGCTTACCAAAGTTTGTTATCTTTAAATCAGTCACTTTGGTTTACGTGTCTACAGTTCTTAATTCCTTTTAATTTCAATAAAATATTTTTTTATATTGCAAACTTGGGCTGTCTTCTGTAGCCTGTTGATACGTAACACAGATGTGATTCACAGGTCTCCAAGTCCTAATTTCTTAGATATGCTTTCTCTTCCGATGCTGATCTGCTAGATCAGTTTGGCTGACAATCCTCGGTAAGGTAGGAAGCAGTGAAAGTGTTTCTCTCTGGGGAAATGGAGATGCTAAGGTGTTAAGACTGCTGTACACCTAGTTTTTCAATTGGTGGCTTCATGTAGAGTTGTGAAAAATCTGGTAGAAGAGTGAACTTTGTTTTTCTCTTAATGTTACTGTGTGTTCTAAGCTACTCATGTTCCACTTCCAGATAGACTCTCTTAGGCCTGAGATCTAAGGTAGCCTGAGATCTAAGATCTCAGGTAAAACAGCAGTTGATATAGTCAGTGCTGTCATAGCATACATCCACTGTTGCATGTGTAATGCCATCTTTCTGTGCTACCCACTTTTCTGTTTCCAGTCAGGACTTGTGTAAAACTCTTAGAGTGAAGAACAAGTGTTTAGTTTTGGCACTCTGCTAGTTCGTGTGCCTCCAGCAAAGAAGAACTAAAAAAACGAAAGGTTGTCTTCCTTTGTGACCACCAGCCTTTTAGCTTTTTGAATGTGGGATACCGTGGTTTCTTGTTTTACACTGAAGTTAGGGTTGATTTCAGAACAAGAACCAATAACTTTAATTTTATAGAAGTACCACTTCTCTTGAAATTAAAGATAAAACTCCCTTAGACTTCGGTAGAAGGAGTAAGGAAGAATGCTTTGGTAAGGCTTGTTTTTGAATAAAAACTATTCTAAGACTTAGCAGCTGTGCAGGATCAGTCAAACTTCTGCTGTAGGTGATTATATCTATCTCTATCTGTCTATCTATCTAGTTGTTAAACTGTTGTTGGTCATATTGCTTGGAAGCCCCAAACAAAACCAGGATCCATTTTGCTGAGCATTGTAAGAGGTACAAAAACCCTTACAGCTTAAACAAGGTAGTGAGCTGTGGTAAAAAGATATTACGAGGAGAAATCTTAATTTGTTTCTTGCAGAACGGCTCAGGTCAGATGATGGTCAGCCAATGGTACTAAAGTTAAAGGATTGGCCTCCAGGGGAGGACTTCAGAGATATGATGCCTACGAGGTAAGTAACCTTTAGTATCAGTACTGACAGGAGTGCTGTAGGTGCTACAGGAAGATAACTTGCCTTTGTCTGTCTTTGCTCTCTAGGTTTGAGGACCTGATGGAAAATCTTCCTCTTCCTGAATACACCAAGAGAGATGGCAGACTGAATTTGGCTTCTAGGCTGCCAAGCTACTTTGTCCGTCCTGACTTGGGTCCCAAAATGTACAATGCGTATGGTATGTGAGTATAGTTCTGCAGATACTGGTTTTTGTGACTCTCAGTTACACTTAGGGCAAATACAAGGCCGTGGCATTACTCAAAACTCAGTGCTTATGCTAAAGGTTGCTGTTACTTTTTTTTCATTTGTCCTGCAAATCTGGTCTTACATTAGCCCTATCTCTGTCAGATATGCCCTTTTCTGCCTTGTATATCCAAGAGATGTACATACAGTAAGTTAAGTTTGCAAACAATTATTAATACATATAACAGGCATGGTACCAGTACAGGGTTCAAGGAAAAGTTAGTATCTTTTTGAGAGCAACTGAAGTGTTTAAGAAGAAAATGACCCACTTTCTGGGCACTTTGACCTGTTTCTGGTCTGTTATGATAGGTACTGTTCAGTGAGTTGAATTCCTAACTTCAGAAGCTTTTATTTTAAACAGAAAATAGATAAATACAATGATGATCCTAAAAACTCTTGTGGGCACACTTCTGTTAATGTTTGCTGATACACAGATTTTTTTTTTTAATGTTCTAATTCGCTCCCATGTTACTTGCTAGAAATGGTTAAACAGAAGTAGAAAGAGAGGGTGCTATTGAAGGGCCAGAGGAAAAAAAGGAACATATTAATAAGAAGTTCAAAGAATAAAGAAGCAAACATTTGAAATCTTTCTCCATTACTTACAGTCACTTGAGAGATGTTACTTCTTTCAGCGTGCAAAGGTACAAGCACTTGAGTCTGCAGGTGTTTTTCCTTACTGAATTGTCATCTGAATTGTTAATGATGAGTTGATCATCAGCTGCTGTGAACTCAACTGGTCATGCATTTCACAGCTTAGTATGAGAAAATAAAAAAACAGCTGGAGGCTTATACTTCTAACAGTCCATTGACTTGCTGCACACAAGGATGCTAATGCCACTTAAAGCAGTCCTCTTGTGTCTCCAAGCAAAGGAAGACTTGCTTTGTGATTATGATAGCTAAGTTCTCTAATACAGACTGTATAAATGACCCTCAGAGAGACAAAATTGTTAAGTACAAGTTCTGGCTTTGGTTATTATTTTCTCATGACTTGGGTAAGCTAGGTTTGCTGCTTATATTTCCTGTAAAATTAAAAAACTAGTTATCAGTAAACTTTTTACTTAGGCTACACATGACATGTGTATACCTATTTCAGTTGCTGTTTGACTTTGGTTTCTGCTCTCATTGCTCTACAAAGTTAGGTTTCCAGACAGATTTTTCAGTTAGGTTATTTCTGTAAGAGATTAGTCACAGAATTTGATTTTATTTTGCACTCTGTTATAGGCTTGATTACTGCAGAAGACAGACGTGTTGGTACCACAAATCTGCACTTGGATGTGTCCGATGCTGTTAATGTCATGGTGTATGTTGGGATTCCCATTGGGGAAGGGACCCATGATGATGGTAATGCTTAAGGAAAGCTGTTTTCTGTACACTAAAAATCAATTGTGTGCGTAAGAAGACTGTATCTTTTATTGTTTAAGCTTGTCATATCTCTGATATATAATTCAAGTATACAAGGCAGCAACATTTACAGCACATAATTAAAAGTGCAGTAATGCTTCATTAGTTTCCAGCTGTGGGAGCAGCAGAGTTTTGCTAGAAATTAGGCACATTCCTGAAGATAGGAGGAGAAAGAGTAACTTATTACCCTTTCTTCTCTTTGTATTTGAATAACTGTAGCTCAGTTTAAATTCATGACTCAGCTTTGTGATTAGCTGTCAGTGGACACATTCCCTGAATTCTATTAAAAAGGAGTTTGATGGGCTTAGAAAGGGCAGTATGTATGATGCAGCAGTTGCAGTGTGACTGAATTTAGTAGCTCAAAATGCTCTTTCCTCTTCTCTATGTCAAAAATGAGCAGCTTTGTAATCGTTGCTTTTACATGGATTCCCCTTTCAGAGGTTCTGAAAACAATTGATGAGGGAGATGCTGATGATGTAACAAAGCAGCGAATCCATGAAGGAAGAGAGAAACCTGGAGCATTGTGGCACATCTATGCTGCCAAGGATGCTGAAAAAATCCGGGAACTTCTCCGGAAGGTATGCTGGTTACAAAGAAAGCTTGAGCTTACAGGGTTCCTTGACTAGCTTGCTTACGGCAGCTGAATGATACAGATTGCTATCAAAATCGAGTGCATAGGTGTTCTACTTCTGTCTTTGAGGACATTGATAGTTACTATGTTCGCAGGTTTTCACCCTGGTCTGGAGTCTTCATACTAATGCATGTTGCTATTTAAGACCTAAATAACATTAATGAAAATAATGTTCTACTTTGAAATAGTTTGTTATGGGGTTTGATACAGATCATTTTGTGAGCCAGCAGTATCAACGTGCTGTGTCATGGTTTCCCTCTACCCTGTATCTTGGCCCTAGGTTGGAGAAGAACAAGGCCAAGAAAATCCTCCAGATCATGACCCCATTCATGACCAAAGTTGGTACTTGGACCAGACCTTACGTAAGAGACTATATGATGAGTATGGTGTGCAAGGCTGGGCAATAGTGCAGTTCCTTGGTGATGCCGTGTTCATTCCTGCAGGTGCTCCCCATCAGGTAACTATACCAACTCGAGGCCATATTGACAAATTGAATTTGAGGCACTACAGAGCTGCAGCTTTAAAATAACTGGTAATCAGTATTGTGCACTTAAGGTTTCTTTTTCTACATATGCAGTTTTTACATTACTAAAAGTTATGTAAATACCTGAATGATGTGTACATAACTGTCATGAAATTACAGGGGGGAAAATAGCTGGGGTGAATGGAGGGAAAACATTTCTGTGTAGTGAAACTTCGGCCAAGGAAACCAAAATTCAAAGCGTAAGAGACCTTGCTTTAGGGAACGCTAATGTTTATGGGAAAACAGGAAACCTGGTAGATGTCTTGTATTTTGTTCTGGTTTTACTATTAGATGCAACTCTGTCAGTTTCTGGTTTTGATGACTAAATGTGGCAGAGCCTAAATATATGGGGAGTATTGGTGTTTTGGGGAGTTTGCTTTTTGGTGTTTGTTGTTGTTGTTGTTTCTTTTGAGTTTTGGGGTTTGGTTTTGTTTTGTGTGGTTCATTGTCTTGATATATCAGTCATTTGATGTGGGTTTTTAGGTCCATAATTTGTACAGCTGCATTAAAGTGGCAGAAGATTTTGTATCTCCCGAACACGTGAAGCACTGCTTCCGTCTGACCCAGGAGTTCAGGCATCTGTCTAATACTCATACAAACCATGAGGATAAACTGCAGGTAACCATTTTATGTCAGTACACACTAAATATATCCCGTGTTTTGCCAGCTTAATTCGGTACTAGAAATGTAGGCTTAAGGAAAGAGTAACAACTTCCTACAAATCTAGAGGTTCTTATTTGATAGGTATGTTACTTAATTTTGAAGTACTTCTGTCTACAGTACAATATAAACAGAAATTAGTAATAGACTTCTGCATTTCCAGAGAATTTTCCCTGTTAATGGGGAAAGTATATTACTGATGCACACATTGGTATTAATAAGTTTTTGAATGGCTGAATCCTAATGGCAGTAGAGCAGGCCAGATGAAAAACACTCTTAAAAAAGGAAAGAGCAGTGCTTTGTTTTGAAGAGCGACATTTATTTGACCAAGTACACTTACATTTGTTTCTTTTTTGCCTAAAGGAAAACTCCTCTGAAAGCGAAGGGTGGCTTATTTAAGTCAAGGATATGGTTTAGTGATAGACTTGTCAGTTTGTGGTTGGATTTGATGATCTTAAAGGTCTTATCCAACATATGTTAGTCCTAAAATTAAATGTGTTTTGGTTTGAGGAAGCGTGACTGCCTAATAATTATACACAGAACATAATAGATACACAAGTACACTGGATATAAGACAGTAAGTTCTGCAGAGAGACCACCATAAGAGTTCTTGTTGGATTTTGTCTAACACTTCTGAAGCATTAGTATCTGCTTGGTTTGCAAATTTGTCAGCATTTTTTGTGTATCAGTAATCACATGTATGTGAAAGGAAGGAGGGTGGAGATCTGCAGAATGGCTGTCCTCATCAAAGTAAGTACACAGTATATAGTCACTCTCCAGGATGTCACCCAAGGATGTCAGAATCTACCATGTTAATACTCTCATACCAATTCAGTGAAAGTTTGCTATAAATATCTGTGTGGATTTTCATGGGATTATAAAGGAAAGCAGAAGCAGGATCAACTCTCATTGTGGTGTCTAACACTGTACCTCTTCAGCTGTGATGATACAAATGCAGAAGTGTTTCTGTAAATTAAGAGGTTGCAAATAAATAATGCTTATTATTTAAAAAAAAAAAAAAAACAAGAAACAAAAACCCGCAAAGTGCAACTCACAAATACTGGTTGTATTTGTCTCAGACTTTTTTTTTATTTGTCATTTTTAGTGTATATTTTTATATAAACCTCTGTTTATATTTTTATATATTAAAATACACAGAGACAATAACAGCCACATAAATAATACCAAAAAATGAGGTTACATGTACATAAGAAAATATTATGGTGCTTGGCAGTTAGTTGAGCAAGTGTAATTGAGCCACTCAGGAGATGAAACTGTTCCATTCGACACCTGGAAACAGAATTCAAGTAAACTTAGATCAGAAGAAATCAGAAACAAGACAGAACTTTGATTCTCAAATAGGTATCTGTGAAAAAGATAGCAATGAGTACTAGTGGATTTCTCATCTTGTGCTTGTCTTTCTGCAAGATTCACAAATTTGAAGAATTTCTAGCCTCCATGCTAAGACAACAGGATGATTCATTGCATCATCTCAATTTTCATAGGATTAAACCATATGATTTTCTTGCGTCTTTTAGATTTGGTTTATGTGAATCTAAGTGACTTGGATAACAAGGATATTTTCTAAATAAACTCACATATATAACTTCATAGGGCACCTCCTCCTAGTTCTCACAAGAGAAGGAATTATCTTAAAATAACACGAGTAAATATGTTGCTGGGTGACCAGAAAATGAATCAGTGCAGGTGTTTAAAATACTTGTCATCTGTGACAGTTAAAATTTGCGCTGTTGCTATCCTGAAGCAAAAAGAGTATATATTTTGTGTATACTTGCCAACTATTACAAATTCAGCTGTCAAAGTTGATTGCATAGCTACATAAGATGCTCCTTGTTAGTCTGTAGAAGTTGATTTTTTCTTTTTTCCTGTTGCAGGTGAAGAACATTATCTATCATGCAGTGAAAGATGCTGTTGGCACACTGAAAGCTCATGAATCCAAACTAGCTAGATCGTAGGAATTGCTAATTCCAAATGCCCTGTCAAGTAGGCCTTTTGCTCACGGTATATACAGGGACTGCACATGACTGCCTCTGCAGGAGCAGAGGCTTCTCACTGGGAGCTGGTGTGGTCAGTATTACACACACTCTTCAGCCACTGTTTTCTACGCTGCCTCAACACTGAAGGTCTAATGGAAGGTCGCACTGTTAAATGCAGAATTCCAGTTTCTAAAAGGTGCCATATCCCTTTCCTGTGGCCTTTTGCAAATTGATAGAACATGGAAACCACTTGGTGTTCCTGCATATTACGATTAGAAATGGTATAAAGAGTGTGGATGTTTTTTTCCCTCATGCCTAGCTAGTCTCCACAAAGAACGTGCTAGAGGTGGGTTGTCCTACTGCGGACTTGGTTGATAACTGCTGAAAGAATTTAACCAACAGTAGCCCAACTGCAGAAATTCAAACAAACTTCCCGTGTGAGATACAGGCCAAGGAAAAGGATAAAGCTATTCTCTGCACTCCCCTTCTTCTAGCCGTTTCTCTATACACTGTAGAGTTGCAGAACTAAAGGGAGAACCCACTTTTTTCCCCCCCGGGAGACTCCAGAAATAAGAGAATTGTGTATTTAGTGAAAAAATAGGTTTGTAGTGAAACAGTTAATATTTCATGAAAGTAGATATTTTTAGTATTTTTGAAGTACCACAATTGTTCCTGGATTTTCAAGGAAAGGTGTATTACGTTTAGTCTTCCTTTCAATAAAATCAAGAAGTGATTTTTAGAAAGCAGTCCAAAATAGCACAGAAACAGCCAAAGGAGAATTGAATATAAATTGACATCCCACCTCCCTTGCCCATATTACCTCACCTATCTTCCCCCCTCTCTCTATGCCACCCTGCTTCCTCAGAATGAGAAGTAAAAAGGAGTGTAAACTCTGTTCTCACATGGAGATGTTGTACATCTCTCCCTGCACTGGTGACTGCAGGCAATATTCACCCAATACCAGTGCTACCTGAAAAAAATCTATAAAACATCTATCCTTTCCAAAGTGAAGGAGTAGTTAACTTTTGGTGTCAACTTTGTCCAGAACTATTTTAAGTAAAATGTTCCTGCTTGATAGAACTGTATTCAGAATTACTAATGTCAGCATTGATGCAATGGATTTCATTGTCCGGGTACATGGGGAAATGTATTGACCTTATCTCCAGCTGTACTGTAGTGCCACTTGCAGGCCTGTTAATATGTTCACGGTTACTTCATTTTTTAAAAAATAAAAGTCATTTACTGTAACAGCCTGGGCGGCTTCCTTCATACCTGTACACTGATCTTCCTGCCTTGAGGTTGTCTCAACCTCTGCCCCTGGTAGTGTAGGCTGCCAGCTAATTTTGACCTGCTGTGTTTGACCAGAAGGCTCATGTGGGTTAGCCTGACATCCCAAGTATGTGCTGGGAGCACACCAAGCTGCCTGCCAATTCTTGATTCTTCAAGATAGTTTGGGTAGAGGATCTGTCTTGTCATGAAAAAGGCCTCTTGTACTGTGCTCCCCATCTTTATCTTCCTAACAGGTTGGGGTCCAGAGATGCCCTGTCCACTGGAGATATGGATGGGGCAGTAAAAGTTCTGTGGTTTCTGACCTTGGAGGTTATGATGGCAGCAGCAGTTCACTGACACGTGGCATTCTAGCAGCTTCTCAGTTTGGTTATTGAGTACAAAGTCCAGTCACAGGCTTTTGCTGCCTCGTACCCTTGCAGCTATCGTGTGAATATGGGCTAATTCAGTCTGCTAGACATAAAAAGGGTTATTCCAGACCCGTGAATCATTCAGCTTCGCCGTATTCTGTTGTGTATAATTTCTTGTGTGCTTCTGTTGTACTCTGTGCATACAGATTAAGTATAGCTGAGATGTTTCCCTCATTTGTGTGTTAATTGGATATCTATTAGAATTGGATAAAGATGAAAAAGGCAGAGACTTGGCTATGTTTAATACAGTAGCATGAGTGATTTTGATTGCAGTGATCTAGAATAAGAGTTTTGCATCTCATTCTAAACCCTTGTTTAGTTGGAGACTATCAGGTACTGCTTCTGTCTCTTGAATTTCCTTTTTTATTAATCATGGAGTACAATCAACCTGAAGCAACATTCAGCCAAAATCAGAATGATTGTTAAAATTAAGAAATACCATAGAATTATAAAATGGCCTACATTGGAAGAGACCTTAAAGATCATCAGATTGTTCTGACATATATCATACAGAGCTTATACCACAAGCAGCCAGCCAGTGATTATAAAATTGACTTAAGATACATAATCAGTAGTTTTTATCACAGTATTTTCTAGTTCAATTTTAAGGGGTAGCTGGTACGTTATGTAGGATATAAGCAGATTAAAGAAGACATCATAAATCAGAGGGGTTTTAGCAGAGGGAGAATAAAAACTTGAGTTACATGTCTTAATATAGTTTGCTGCAGTCATCATGCTTGTTCTACCTAGTGCTCTCTTGCCATTACTAAATGGAGGTGCATGAGTGGCCAGCACCATTTCTGAATATGGGCTTTAAACTCTGGCTGTCTCCTAGCCAATGTCCTGTGTAACTACAGACAAGATGAAGCAAGAATTCAGGAACAGATGGCTGTTGGCTTGCCAAAGTGAATTTAGATTGCATTCGCAATACTGAAGGTTGGTGTGTGCTCAGCCATGCAAGGGAGTAATGTCTCCGTAATGTCCCCAGTCTGAAGATTTCGCTTCTTTTCAACCAAAAAACTTCGTTTTCTTGATACTGAATAAAAATGTAACTGTGTGCAAGGTTTAATTTTTCAAAACCTAAATCTTTACCCTGAGGCAACTGTACCAGGCAACATAAATATAGGAAAAAAATAAGTACCTAATACATTGAAAGTTACGTTCCATGTGTCATTTCTCTGAAAGATTCTTAGACAGCCTTTTGTAAAACCTGAGGATGTGGAATCAGAATTGGCGCAGGAAAGTTAGATGCTAAGCAGTAACTTGAATTTACCTACAATCCAAATAAGGTGAAAAGTTACAAGGCATGGATACTATTTAAAACTATTGCTCTCCTCTATATATAATTTCCTTCTTCCTCATTCCTGATAGCCCTTTGATAGCTCGGAGCTTCTGCAGTTAAAAGAAGTATTGGCTGAAGTGCATGACACACTAGTGATTTATTCATGCATCAAGCACACATTGTAAGCATTGATTCCGTGGAAAATGATTGTGAAATTCACTCACTACACAGCATATGAGTGGAACATAGCATAGAAGGGCCTATTGACAATGCATCTTCCCAGTTCTGGTTACTGGTAAGGAATCTTATCTTCTGATTGTCAACTTCAGTGTTTCCCAAACTTACCACGATAGCTGGTATGCATGCCAATGCCTGCTTGTGGTCTCTTTCTTCCAGTGCATCTCAGAATCTGAAATCAGCCCAGTTTCTTTCCTCTCAACTGGCAGTGTCTTTAAGATTCCTATTCTCAACCTTTGAAAAAGAGCTGCACGTTCCCACCAGACATTTGAAAAATTGCCAGAGAGAAATCATCTTACTTTTCTCTCTTACCTCCCTCATTCCCCTGCCTTGCAGGAGCTTTTTATTTATCTCTGCCTTTTATATAGTCTGATAGGAAAATGGTAATGTAAGTTTCAAGAGCTGGATATAACAAAATACAGCTGTTTCCTCTAGGAAGGTGTCTTTTAAGAAAATAGACTTTCAGTCACCAAGCAAAACCAGTAAAGAAATGTTCTCAGACCAATTTCCAATTCTAGGGCCCTAGCTCTTACAATGTCATTTTTGGCTTCAGCTTGCACTTTTTCTGTTTTCCTTACTTTTCAGCTTTTGATGCTCTTCCACTACAGTCTGCACCTTTGTGCTTCAGCGAGGGTTCCCATTGTGCTCCCTCACTTCATCTTTATTCCTAAGACCCATATTTAGTCTGCTAAACTTTTCCAGAACAAATCCTCTATTCTTGAGCCATGACAAATTGCTGTTGCTCTTTATCGTAGCAGCTTCTGCGTGAACCTCAGCTTCAGCAGGATCTCTGGATCTGACCTGGTATTTTTCTTAATGTAGCTTTGCTTAAGCTGCTCTATTGGAGGAACAGCTTGTTTGATTTCCATGCTTTATTATTTAGCCATAGCAGATGGATAGATATTTGGTGACGTATTTGGACCATTTCGAGAACACAAGTTTATCATGACTTGTTTCAGCAGTAGTATATCTGCAAAAAAACCCATACAGCCTTAATTTGAAAACAATTGATGAATTGCTTTCCTGGGTAGTAATTAAGATCTTAATTATTCAGCATTATACAATATTGCTAATAACTTAATAAAAAGAATACTACTAATAAATATTTTTATTTTCACTTAACCTGCAGCTGACTTTTGTTCCGAAAATAGTTCTTAAACTACCAGTAGTTTCTCCTCGTGGAAAGGTAAATTAATTAATCTTTCATTTTTATTTATGATATGGAAAAAATTTAACTTATTATTGCTCAATGTAAATTGCTAGCTTAAAATACCTTTTCGGAAGTTGTTCTAAAGCTCAACATGCTACTTAACAGTGAGCTGCCACTTACATTTACACCACCACTTCTCTACTGATGCTGAGATTCTGTTGTTCCTACCATCATTTGTGTCTTAGGCACTGTAGATTTTCATACTGCCCCATGTCACATTAAATAGCATAAAACACTAAGGCACATTTTATTTAGGTGTCCTTATCCATGCTGCAATTATTTAGCATTCTCACGCTGTCTTATGTGTTACTCACCTGATCCCTGCATTTTCCCTCTTCTGTTTGCATCTTCAACTCACACAAGCACAAACAAATTACTCAAGTAACAGACCTGTTGCTGTGCTGGTCACCGACAGGAACTGATGCAATTTAAAAATGTAGTTATTTTGGTGAAGGTTTTGTGTATTGGTGTTATTTGGGCGTGTGAAAGCGGATTCCTTTTATCCTATTAGTAGGTCAGTTATGCCATCAGTGGTGTAAATTGTGCAGTCCCTTATGCAATCATTTTGTGGCCATTCATATCCAAAAGCAGACTGTGACAAAATGTTCTTTGTCACTGTCTGTAGAGACATTAGCATTTTCATCTCTTGCATGTAATGGGAAGTTGTCAATGTGTTGTATTTGTCATCACTGCTCATTATACTGAATTTCGTGCATTCATGAGAAAATTCTTCCCGAATAGCTCTTTGTTTTTATTCTGACTCTTTTCTTGGTCTTATTCCTTTTCATAAAGGCTCTTTAGCAACTATTGGCTAACTATTGGCAACTAATGAGACTTTGCCATAGTGCCTTCCTTCATGTTTTTTTGTTTGGGGGGTGTTATGTTTTTGGGGGGGGATTGTTTGTTTATTTGGGATTGGTTTTTTGTTGTGTTTTGTTTGTTTGTGGGTTTTGGTTTTGTTTTTTTTTATTCGCTGAACCATAGTAGATTTCTAGCGATTTTTCCCCATTAAAAACCAGCTTATGTAATGTTTATCTCAGTGTGATTCAGAGATTTCTATAGGGGCCTAATCAATCCTTGACTGTAATACACATACAGACTCCCAGGGACCCAGTAATGAACTCTGGCGTTGACTGAGGAGGAAGATTCTTTTAACAGCATTCCTTGGTGAGCTGTTAAAACACAACAGTTTCCGGTACTCCAGTATGCTTAAGCATATACATTTCTTACCCTGCACTAAGTATATTCCCACACACACACTGTTCAGCCTTGTTTGTGTAATTAACAAAATAATCCCTGACCTCTCAGCCTTCGAGGAAGAGTATCTGGCAACACTGAAATTACCTGGAAACTACAAGTAACAGCCTTTATTCTTCTGGCTTGATAACGCAAACGGCAGTATCGCTAGTTGAGTTTTGTTTCGCATCCGGTTTTGGGTGAAACTCAGAGCCGTGGATCTCTGAAACGATTTTACACTTAACTACCCTGTTTGCAGGATGTAATAGCTATTGTCTTGATTTCCCTGGAGGAGGCAACTGGAGGAAAAATGGCTTCTTCTGTGGTCTCTATTACTCTGTCTTCCCAAGTGCCCGTGATTTCAATTCAACGCTCTCCTGTAATTTTCCTCACTTTGCGCATGTTGCTTCTCTGCCGTCCTTCCAGCAACGTCACTCGTCTACCTCGCTGCTGCCGTTCCGCTGGTGGGGCTCCGTTCCCGGGTTCCCGCCGCACCTCCGGACCTGGTGTCAGCGGGGCTTTCCCTCGGAGGGTCGCGGGCAGCGCAAGTCGCCGGGGTTCCGCAGCGGGGCGGGATGCTCGGGGCTCTGCGGCCTCTCCCTCGGCCGCGTCGGCTCCTCCCATGCGAGCACACGGGGCGGAGCTGCGCTTGCTGCAGGAACCTGCCCTTTAAGAGCCGCCTCCCGCCGCTGCTCAGCTCTGAGCCGCGCCCGGTGCCGCCATGGTCTCCTGGATAATCTCCCGCCTCGTGGTGTGAGTGCGTGCGGCCGTGGCGCGGCGAGGTGCGGGCCGCTGCGCGGGGCCCATCCCCGGTGGTCCCTCGGGGGCCGCGGCCCAGAGCGGGGCTCTGGCGGTGGCGTCGGTGCTGCCCCGAGGGACCCCGCACCCCGGCAAGGGGCGGCTGGGGGGCGGGCGCCCTCGCGGGCGGTTGCGGCCGCAGACGACCGGGTCCCCGCGGGCTGCTGCGGCCCACGGGCGGTGCCGCGGTGAGGGCGGCTGAGCCCCGCCCGGAGACCGGCATCACGCCGGCACCGGCATCCCGGGGGGAGTGCCCGCCGCTGCTGCCGGGGACGGTGCGGGCCGCCGCGAGGCGCTGAGGGGTCTGTTCTTCTCGTAGGCTGATCTTCGGCACCCTCTACCCCGCCTACTCCTCCTACAAGGCCGTGAAGACGAAAAACGTAAAGGAATATGTGAGTACGGGCTCGCCGTGCCGGCGCAGCGCCCGCCTCGTCCTTCGGGGCCGCCTCGCAAGCCCCCGGCCTGTCCCCGGGACTGTGGCACTGCGGCTCCGCAGGGGCTCGGGTCTTTCAGGCCGCCCGAGCAGCAGCTCCAGTCGCCTCTGGAAAAGCTGCCAAGGATGGGTGCTTACTGAAATGGGAGGTTTCAAACCGTAAACGTGGGCTGTTTTTTTCTCCGAAGATGCTGAGTTAGGAAGGGAAAACGGGGGAAACAGTGCAATCTGGAAGCATATGCAAGTCCAGGACAAGTTCTTTCTTGTAACTTTTCCTTACTTTGTGTTCTTTACCGCTTTTTCAGTACTACTTTTGTTTTCTTCCAAAGGGCTGAATAATCCTGCTTGGTTTGTGGCTTCCTATCAACTTTACTTGTGATCAGTGTTTTATGTTGGTCAAAACTTCATTTTCTTTCCCTTCTGGAACCATTTCCCTCTCTCTGTCTACACCGTTGCTACGATTACCATATTTAAAACACCAAATGGGGGGTTTTGTGATGTGGTGTGTCACCTTCTTACAGAAGGGATGTTCTTAGTGGATTAGTTGAGACAAGACCTATGATGTGGAGAAGTATGGCATTAATGTTTAGGTTTTGTTCAATGATCCAGTGGTATAGGTTTCCTGAAGTAGATAGTCTGGATTGCTACAGCAGAAAATAACAGTTTTGTTTTTAGTTTGAGTGAAAATGCTGTAGTGGTTCAAGAAAATGTATTTGAACTGCTAAAACTTACATATTAATTATTTCTCCTTGAGAGGACTGCATCAGAAATAAGCAGTTAGATGTTGGACTGCCACTTATGTTTGAAGCGCTTCTTCCTTGTCAACACAAGTGGAAAGATGGGGAGGGGAAACATAACAAAAGGGGGAATATCTGTTCAAACAGTTTTTCATGTGAAAAGTCAGCAGAAAACTTGAATGCTGTACTGCCCATTTTCAAATCCAGCTGTTTTATGTTCTACTGCTTGCTCATAGTGCTTAAGAACCAGCATTGGTTAGGGTTTGGTGGTGGAGAAAGGTCTTACAGGTGTATCTGTGCTGAAGTGGTGTATTGAAGCTTGAGTTGATACAGACCAAGCTACCACGAACAGTCCATCGCTGACATCAGAGTACGGTGTAAATTTACTCTTTTCTACCACTGTGATAAAAATTCAGGATAAATCCTTGAGTGGTTGTGACAAACTGCTTCTAGAAGCTCAGATTATCCTAAAAGCAATTTCTTTCTTTTTACATGTTGTCTTCAGCGTTGGTCAAGTCTACATTCCAACTATGCTTTTGCATTTGCTGAATTCATTTAAGTGCTTTGTGCAGGCTGGAGAGACTATATATGTGCCATTACCTGAAGCTGGTGATCATCAGGCTAAGCAGTAAACATCTGACTCCTTTTAGTGGATTGAAAAAAAAAACCAAAACCAAAAACGCAGCCTCATTTAACCCTCAGTTTTGGAAAGTGTTTCTAATGTCATAAGAGAGAAAAATAGGGCTTCTTCTCATCTGCTTTTTGCACTTTTCGTTTTTGGTCATCTGCAGGGACTTCTAGAACTAGAAGTTGGATCCTTCCAGTTTATTTAGGAGCTATACTTCTTTTCCTCTTTGGCTTTAGAGCAGAGGGTGAAGGGTGACAGAAGGAGACAGAGGCAAGAGACCTGTGTCCAGTATCAAAGATGTGGACATGAAGTTTATTTAAACAGTAACAAAACAATGTCTTCTGTTCTCAGTTCACACTCCTGAGCATTTTGTTAGCAGAGCAAAAAATGAGCACTAAGCTTACAGTCAGGCTGCCTACAGTAACCCCTTTTGAGTGACATCTGCTAATATATGTAAATGCAACAGTTTTCACTAAGAAAAAGCTGACACTGTAAGTTCATTGCTTTGTATTTAATCCCATTTAGAGACAAAATGTCAGCCAGAGATCAATCAGGATCCTTTTTTTGAATTCTTTACTCAACTCCTACCTAATCTCTTGGATAGAAAAGTGTCTTCTGCACAATTTGTCATCTTACTATTCACAACCTTTTCCAGATGTTTCACGAAGATGAGCAGCACAGATCTCAACACTGATTCCTGTGGGATTCCACTGGTAACTTTCCTCATTGTGAAAAGTGGCCATTTACTTTTATCCTTTGTTTCCTTTTTTTTTAACCAACTGTTAATCCTCAATAGTCCCTTCATTTTTACCCTTGATGATTTTGTTTCTTTAAGTGTTTGTATAGACCTGTTAGAAACTATTTAGAAACTTCATATACCCTTGCCCTGTAAGGAAAGCACTATAGCCAGCACAGGCTTATGAAAACCTAAGAGTTTAGCTACACTTGTGATTTTTTTCTGAAAAATCCCCATAATCTTCATTTTATTACATATATGTAGGTGTTAGTTGCTATTATTACTGTTACTGCCTTCATTTTGCCTGATGCTGAAGTGAGATTTACTGGTGTATAGGTTTTCTGAAATCTCTCACCCTTTTAGATCCCTTTTTGCAAACTTAGATTTATCATTATTCACACTGTTCTTCATACAAAAGCCGATTCATGTTGCTGCTCCAAGGACTTAATCATTTGTTTCAAAAAGTTGCTTTAGATCAGGTGAACGACACCTGGTTTTGTCCAAACTGATGATACAAGAAGAAAAAAGAAAGGCAGGAGAGAGGCATACAATACAAGCTTTGCTATTTTCTGTTCTGAAAAGAAAGTTTACAATAAAGTAGAACTAATTTGGGTTACTAACCACTATCTTCTAAGGCATTCACTGTGTTAGAGCAGCTTGAGGCAGATCAATTTTCTTTTATGAGAAACTTGTGGAGGGTCTTTCAAGAGCAAATCACCAAATTTTCCACCACATGCAATTTTGGGGAAATACCTCTTTTTATAGTATTTGCTGTAACAAGGACTGTCAGCATGTCATTATTGTACGAACATAATTGTTCATGTGATTTCAATATATGGATTAATGTGTGGATTTAATATGTGGCATTTCCCTGATTCAGTTGAGTTCTTTTTCCCCATTCTTGATGACACTAAGCGTGTTTTATTGCTTTTAATTAAGGGGTCCTCTTCATTTCTCTGCTACTTATGCTCCTTTTTAATTCTCAACATGATAGAAAACTAGCAATTTCCCTTACAATTCAGCAGATGCTCTTGAGGAGTAGTTGGCTTGTGGCTGAGAAACCAGTTACCAAAACAGTAGAGTGTGCATTTGTGTTTGTTTAGGGAGGGATTATTTTGTGCTTTGAAAGAAATACTGCCCCAAATAAGGGAGTGAGATAGATGATAGGCCTCCAAATGTACCATGATAGTACATAATACATATACTCTAAATTTTAAACAGGAAGATTAGGTTGATGTGGCATGTTCTTTGCTTTTTTACCTCTCTCAATGAGCCTTTATTCAAAAAGAAAAATTAATTGCTTGTGTAAGTTCTGGGAGTAATGATTAAGGCAAAGAATGTTTGCTAGTGAGTTAGAGCAAAATAATGTTTCTTGGTTTGTTGTTTTTTCTTTTATCTTAAGGAAAAGCTTTACATCAGGAAAATACAGGCCTGCAGCTGAAACTTAAACTTTTACATATGTGTGTGTATATATATGTATTTTACAGTATTCATGATATGTGGAAGAGTATAACTTCTTAAAGTAATCTGATAAATCCTTTTGGATAGTCCATCTGGGACCTTAACACTGTTGCACCATAATGTTGCTCCAAGGCATGCGTTCATCAGTGTATCTGTATGTGTTTATCTATTTAGAGCACAGTAAAATCCTACACATTTTCTCAGACTAAAATGTACCATTTAGTATGTGTCCCTCTCCATTACAGATTGAATATGCCTTCTTTTTTAATCCGTCTTAATGTGTGGAGATGAGTCATTTATACTGAGGAGACATTTCACATTTTTTTCTGGGTTCTCATGTATGTCCATTGAGTGACTGCTCTTTTGCAGGTGAAGTGGATGATGTACTGGATTGTGTTTGCCTTTTTCACCACTGCAGAAACACTCACAGACATTGTTCTTTCTTGGTGAGTTCCTTGGTGGCATGTTGCTGGTTTTGTTTTTTTGTTATTGCTGTGTCTTTCTTTTGGATTTTTGCCCTTTTTTCAAGCAGAGAGGAGAAGTGTTAGGATGCTAAGAATAAACTGTCTCCTTTAGAAGTTTTCAATCTCTGTGAAGTGTCAGCAGGTTTCTAGATACTATGGATAGTAGCTGCTACCTTAGCTGTTTCGACTCCTTTGCTTGTAAAGTTAGGGTAAATGCAGAGTATCTGTAAAAGGATCTTCATCCATTCATATAGTTAAATGTTTTTGAGAAGTTGTTAATGTGAACTGGTACAGTTTAAAAAATTATGGTCTAAAAGACATCTTAAAGAAATGGTAGAACTAAGGGACCTGTTTTGTTTTAACAGCCTTTTATGTGGAAGAGCAGATCAGATGCATGTCTGTGCTGTGAGTGGTTTGCTTGGTGAACTTCGCTTCCACTAGGGAGGGTGGGACAGATGGAGTAGAAGGAAGCGGATTCTTACTCCTTTCAGTGCTCTGTGTCATGCTTGGCAATATGGAGGTCTCCAAAACTGAAAATTCATTGTTACAGGGCTTCAACTGAACCTTTGAAACAGGGTGTCTTCAGTTGCTTCTTTAGTGTTTGAGCTTTGCATAAATCTCTGAAACAATGTTAGTCAAGAGTTTCATATTCTAAAGAATCATGAATTATTTGCTACATGTGCCCTGAGCACAAAAGTGCTCAGCAGCTTTGTTTCTACTTCCATAAGGTCTAAAAAGCAGACAAAGATCAAAAAAGTACAAGAACTTTAGCTTATTCGCATAAAGGACTTCTGAAAACAGAAGTTTCTTCCTGTTAATTGAGTCAGTAGAGAATTTCCATTCACTTGTTTCAATCTCTGCTGTTGTATCTTCCCAGACTTTGTTGGCTAATGGTTAGAGATGACAGGCTTAGGTTCTGCCTGCCTGCTCTTTTTCATTTACACTGGCCCTGCTTTTGTGTCTTATCTGAGGAGTACCTGTTAGAAGTTACAGAAACAGCTATCAGCTTTAGCAGGAACATGACATTATTAAGATACAGGGTTGAAAATTTTGGAAATTGAGAAGGGAAACTAATGTAATATTAACATCCACTAGATGCTCTCTGAAGAAACTTCAGAATGATGAGAGTAGCTATCAGATTGTAATTTGGTGTGTTTGCAGGGCTGAGAGATGCCCTGTTTATGGAGTTTTCATGGCTATGGATGAAGTAAATGATACTCGAAGAAGGTATGTTCTAGGATTCTAAAAAGGGTTCTGCTTTTCTGACCTGAATAATTGATTCTCTTGTTTCTGAGTCTTCACCTTGCCTGCACTCTTTGTGCCTGTGCTGCTCTCTACTAGTTATCTCTATCTGTCTCTGTGTTGATCTTGACTCTAGTTCTCCATCTTTCTCTCTCTTCTTCTTCTTTTTTTTTCATTCCTCTTTCTCTCAGGTTTCCCTTTTATTTCGAGCTGAAAATCGCATTTGTGATTTGGCTGCTCTCCCCTTACACCAAGGGCTCCAGTGTCCTCTACAGGAAGTTTGTGCACCCAACGCTCTCCAATAAGGAGAAGGTACTTGCTTGTTGTTGGAAGATACTGACCTGACTGGGAACTGACTGACTTCTAATTCAGTTATGACACAATAAAAACTGAAATATGTGAATCTTGCTTGTGCTGGCCTTTGTGAATGTAGAATGATTCTGTGTCTGACAATGTTGTCATACTGCAGCTTACTGAAGATTGCAGTGTAACCAGTAGTTTGCCTAATGCTTAGAAAGCTTGTTTGGCTAACCCAGTGTCATGAGCCCTTACAGTCACCGTCAGTAGTTAAGCCTTTTGCATCATGATAGAAGCAGCATGTTCTGTAGCCAGTCTGTTTTTTCACATTGTTGGTATAAGCAACTGCTTTGTTTCAGCAGTTGTAATACGGAAATAGCATGCTGTAATTTAAAGTTGCTTTTACAAGCTTTCTGTAATTAGTAGATAAACTCGAGTTACATGATCAATGATACCTGATGCTAGTACCCTGAAAAAAGAGTGTCCAGATGAGCTTTGTGTTTTTAAGGGTGGTGATGGGGAAACTTTGATCATGTTTGTGAGGAGGAGCTAAATGCCATGTTCCATGTTGCATTCCTAGGAAATTGACGAATACATTACTCAGGCTTGTGACAAGAGCTACGAAACCATGATGCGAGTTGGCAAGAGAGGGTTAAACCTTGCTGCCAATGCAGCAGTTACTGCAGCTGCAAAGGTAATGCAATGCCTTTGGTAACACTGAGGAATTCTGCAGCAGTTTATCTTTGTGTACCAGCAGTTAGGTGCTGTGGGTCTGTTAGAGATACTAGTACTTGCTTGGCACTAACCTACTTTTCCTTCCTTCCAGTTTGCTCTGCGGTTAATCCCATCCTTTGACTTAGCAAAAGTGGAGGGGGAGTGGAGTGAATTTTGCTTTAACCTCTTAGTTGTTCTTGGGAGCATACATTTTCCCTTCTTTTTTTTTTTTCCAGAGTACTCTAATGGGGAGTAGGGCACCTTTGCTCCTCTTCTGAATGAATGATCCCATGTGAGATGATCTTGGTGAGGTGCCTTTCACTCTAATTTTATGTCCTCTTAGGGCCAGGGAGTTTTGTCCGAGAAGCTTCGAAGTTTCAGCATGCAGGATCTCACTCTGATCCGAGATGAAGATACTGTGCATATGCGAAGCCATGATCCACAGCTGCGCCCCTCTGGTGCCAGTCTTCTGGAAACTATTGAAGACTCAGGTACAGAGCACCTGCTGGGCCCATTGTATGAGACCTCGGATGGTGAGCCAGGAGGGCTTCCCCGGGCCTTGCGTCTCAGAAAGGAGTACAAGATTGTCGGTTATCTGGGAGAAGTTGAACTGCCTTCCCTAGAGCCTTCTCATTTAATATGTATCTCTGTACTTATCCCATTATCATTATTCAGGATGGTTGACATCTCTCTGTCATGCATTCCTTGAGGATAGGGCATTTTAAGCCTCATGAGATTCTTTAAAAGTTCGTTAAAAGTTTTTAAATTTGTTAAAAGTTTTTCACTTGTTCCTTAGCTTCCTGTTACTCCTCAGGAGAGGAGAGCAGTGTTGCACATCGGTCTAATGGAACCCCGCCAGATACTAGAACAGATCCATCAGATGAAGATGCAGGAGACAAACTTCCTAAACGTACCCAGAGTCTCAAAGCTCCTAAAAAGGTGATGAAAGCTGAGGTGAGTTGGTGTATAGATAATTTCCAGCACTGGCACTGATTTGTGAGCTTGGTTGGAAGGCTCTAGCTTTATAGTCTCAGCATTTAGAAGCTGTACATATAAATTTTGTTCGACTGTCTTTGCTAGTTGAGTCCTACATGAGAGGACTTGCCATCTACTTGCTATACTTGTCTCTAGCCTTTTGCATTTTTGTCGTGCCTGTAAGCCTCTGTCATAAGCCAGAACCCAGCTTTTCTTTCATTTGGGTTTTGTGTTGAAGGGTGGAGCATTAGATATTTTTAACGTGTTCCATTGATAATGTCCTCTCTGCTGCCTGCTACAGTCTGATTATGTAATAGAGACATTTATCCCTGGGACAGCCACTTCATCTAAATGCAGCAGTTGTGTACCTTCTTAGGGCCTGCCTTGTCTTTTACACATTAGGTATGGGGAATTACACCACTCCCCACCTTCCCCATTCCTGGAGTTTTTTCTTGAAGTTTGAGTAACTAGTGATTCTTCAGTTGTCTTCCTATGTTCATGTGATGATCCAAGGTATTTACAGCCATTCAGATGGGATATGAGAGGCCTGATTTATTAATATTAAAATAAACCATAACAAAAGTAAATGCAGTTGTGTCCAAGAATCATTTAAGCTTAGCAATCTTGTGTTTTCAGGTGTTTCCAGGTGTGTTTTGTAGAAAATGCATTTTGGGAGGCTGCTTCCGAGGTCTTGCCTCTTACTGAAGTGTTTCTTGTGGCTTGATTTGTACATGATAAAATGCTTCTCCCTTTTTATGAAGTTGGGGTCCTATTTGCTCGATTTGACTTGGACTGCTAATGTTGTTACTTTTATCTAAGATAAAGAATGCTGTATAACTGGCTCACACTGTCGAGCTGTTCAGGCTAAATATTAAATAGTTTGAAGGAAAGTACTTGCTTAGAGCATGATTTTAAGTTGTACTGTTTATCTGATTTTACTGTGTACAGGAAAACTTGGCATGTGCTTAAGTCCTCCTGGTAATAGAATCACAGAATAGCTGAGGTTGGAGGGGATCTCTGAATCCACTGCTCTTGTAGAGCCAGTTCACTGGACCAGATCCAGGTGGCTTTTGATTTTCTCCAAGGATGGACATCTGTGTCCAAAGATGTGTTTTAATTTAATTTGGATCTTGCTATGGCTTCTTTCTGAGTGGACCCCTCTTGTTTCTTGTCTACTGTATTAGACAGGAGCAGGGAAACAAGAGGCTGAAAATTTGAGTTGAAGTTTCCTAGTGAGGACTTTTCAAAGTGAAATTGTGAAAATTCAGAAAGAACTCTTCTATGCTGTTTATTGTGAATACAGAAATACCGATGAAGCCCTTTGCGGGCGTTTTGGTTTTTGTGCTCAGACTGTTGGATCTTTGGGTCAGATGTAGGACTTGTAGGTGGTCTGCCAGCCAGGGCTGAATGCATGGTAGATGAGTAAATGTGCTCTTCTTGCTAATGTCTAGCATGAAAGATACAGAAGTAAAGTGTGCAAATTAGTTCAGGATGTTTCTGCAGCTTGCAGAGAACTGCACTGGTGATTAACTGGAAGTTAAGAAGCAGAAAAGTTAGAGCAGTGAAATGTTATGTGAATGTTACCAGTTAGGAATCTCTGTGTTTAACCTTTTGT
Source organism: Cyanoderma ruficeps (assembly GCA_008694505.1). Taxonomy (NCBI): domain Eukaryota; kingdom Metazoa; phylum Chordata; class Aves; order Passeriformes; family Timaliidae; genus Cyanoderma; species Cyanoderma ruficeps. The sequence goes on from VZDJ01000219.1 coordinate 15,603,396, forward strand.
TTGGACAACTGGCTTTGATTTTACTACTGTACATACCCTGTTATAGAATGTCTTCTCCTGGTTGCTATTTGATGGATTTGTTGAGTGATTTGTTTAATGAAAAAGAAGGAACGGTTAAATAGCCTTTTGAGACAATAGATGACATGAACAGAGTCATGTTGTAGTTGTTTCGTCCTATTTTCACTCTGCATTCTTGCATCTTTGTGTTAGATGTTTAGATGTTAAAGTAAACCAGCCTAAGATGCCTCTTTTCTTTCTCCTCAGCTTCCAGTGAGAAGTGTAAAAGCCCGCCCTAAGAAGAAAGCTGCCACCTCTCTTGCTTCTGGCGAGTCATCCTAAGGCGACCTCCCCCCCCAGCATCTGTCTGTGTCCTGGGATTTGCCTTTTGCTTTTATGGGGAAACTCTCCAAAGGAAGGGAGCTGAGATTCTTGTACATAACAGATATTGCTTTACACAGCTCATTCCAAGGCAAGGGGGAGGCTGGGATTCAGAAAGCGGAGTAGAGGATGCAAATCCTCAGGAATTTTCACCTTTTCATCTCTCTGTTGGAGGGAATGCTGATATGTCTGTACATAGCCAGTTGCTTGGGAATTCCCCTCTATAACTCTAGTTGAGAATCTTTGCTGGAAAAACTGACTAGGGTTAGAGACATCCATTGCACAGAAGCTGGAAAAATACTAGACACTGGAATTCCACTGGGTGGGTGGCTCTCTAAAATGTCTTATCTTGCTCTGGGTATTCTCCTGCAGCTGTGTGTTGTTAAGAAGTGCCCACCATGAGTTGTATTCCTTAAGAATGGACCATGCCCGATATGACCATAGCCTTTGAGAAAGTGACTGAAGTGATGTATGCTGAGTGCTTTTGAACTTAAAGGACTGGCTCATGGGAGGTATATGCTAGATTCCCATTACTCATACTGGAAGATGAAGAGATTGGTTTGTATTTTATTTTTTCTGGAAGGTGAAGGGAGATAATTGGAAAAACTAATAAAGGAAATGTGCTATTACATGCACATTATATGATGGAGTATGTGAGAGTTACTGTTGAGAGGGAAAGTTTGGCATCTCTAAGGTTTTGGCTCTTTTTGAAGCTGCTTGAATTTTATTTAAGGTTCTAATGCTCACTTTGACTCATATGAGAGCATCAGAATGAGACGAGTCCCATGCACTTCCATGGCAAGCATACTCACTTTGCCATTTAGTGGTTGAACTCATGTCATTGTGTTGCTTGTTACTTCACACAAATTCTTGTATTCTAGCAGATGACTGGGGAAAATTTGTCTCAAAATAGTCTGCGGGCATACTTGAGAATTTCAGATGCCCTCACCTCTCAGCTTTAGCAGAGTCAATCCTCAGGACACGGTAACTGAAACAGTTGATGTATTAACAGTTAAGTTCCGCCAACTTCAGGATTACATTCATGGGGGATAAAAAGCAGGGACTAGGGCACAATACTGTGATTAATCAGTCCTCTTGCTTTATCCTGCTGCAGCCCTTGCACAGATTTTCTGTCTGACATGTGCCGTGCTTATCAGTGTCCTGAGACTTGAGCAATACTTAACACTTGGGACAGAAAACTACAAGGAATGTAGAATATGTATTGTGGGAGTGAAATCGCGATGCTGCAGAGAAAATTTGCATCATGCCAAGCCATGGTAATCTCTTGAACGTTGTTAAGAGGAGATCCCTTGTACACGTGCCAGCTGAGTCAATGAAAATGTATGAGATTTATGAGTACGGTTTTTGTTATCAAGATATATCTGTAATGAAGGTGCACCATTATAGACATGGGTGTCTTAATGAATACTCGATGGTCTTAATTTTCACTGAAATTAGTTATCAAAGGAACCTCACTCCAACATGCAGGTTGGTGTTTGTGTCCCATACTTTTGCTGTTGCATTTCTGAAATTACAGTGAATTCTTCACAGAGCCCATTATTTTGCTGTTGACAAATTCTGCAACTAATGCTCCACAAGTATATCTGTCCTAGAGAATAGCCTTTCAAAAGTTTATAATAAAGTTGAAGATTAAGACTGATCTTTTTTCCTGTTTCCCATTGTCTTGGTGGCAGATTGTTTGCTGTTGAATGGACCAGTTATTTCAGGAAGCCAATTAAGTTGGGTTTACTATTTTTTGTAGCTTCTAAAATTTTAAATCTTTACAGTCCATGTTAGAAACTTGCATCTTGTCAGAAATATTTCTCCTAAATTATCTATGAGGCCTTATCCAGCTAGTAGAAAATCCTTGATTTGGTTCTGTGTTTCACAAAAAACCCAGTTATTTTGTTCTTTTTTAGTTTATTAGCAAACTTCATATTCACGTCTTACTAGCACATGCAAATGCATGTCCTCAAGCAGGAATACTTTCTGTTTCCAAAGGAAATTCCTCTCTCTGGACAACAGATAAAAATCTTTCATGGTTATGTGGAAGATCCAGGTGTGAGGAATTGCTGTGCTAGACTCTACTGTACTGAGCAAAAGAGAACCATCGTTCTCTATATACCAAGTATGTCTATGGCTGCGTTTCTTGATTTTTTTAAAATTGAAATTTTGGATAGCAAATTATTCATTGTGAGGGACTTGATTTGGAAGCCAAGTCTCCCCTTGTGCTGATCTTCTTGCCCTTTCCTTGTGCATGCACTGTGATAGTCTATGATTACTAGGGTTCCACAGAGTGACTTTTCAGAATCTTCTCTAGAATCCATTTGTTTGTAGTGGCTTTTCTGCTTTGAAGCGCAGGAAAAATTTCTGAAGATTCAGTTCTGGTGTTTGGATTTATCTTTGTCTTACTGAGCTAGGTCCTGTGATGCTTGATGTCATTAGCTTGCGAGTAAGTATGGGTCAGTTTTACTCTGACTTTCATTTATACAGGGGAATTGGCTTTTGGTTGCAAGAGTGAGTCTACAGTAGAGTCAGGGACTATCTAGTGTGTGATGTGAAGCTGATGATGTCAAGCAGCAGAACTTACCCAGAGCAAGATCAATGTCTTAGCATGGATACTGTTTTCTTCTGGTACAAATGTGACTGCTAGATTGTGCTTTGCTTGATCAAAGCCACTGCAGATCTACTACCACCCACGTGACCTTTTAGTGACTTTCTAGATATAGTTCTGCATTGGCTGGCACTGTTTTGCATAGAAATTCTCTTGTTAATGAGAACGCTGAATGTGTTGTTTTGATAAAATGCTTTTATCAGCTGCTGTTTGGTGTTTTCAGCAGGAAATGCTGGAATGTAGTTTCTCTTCAGTATCATCTGTGGGCTTCATTGTGCAATTAAGCAAATGGTTAAATCTTCACCTGGCAGTAGAACCTGCTGTGTTTGGTAAATGTTTAGATCCTTTTCCTAGTATGCCTGGCCACAGAGCAAAGTGCAGCAAGAGAAAATGATACTTGACAGTGGGGGCTGAAGAGGGTGGCATGTGTGTGTCAAACTTACTGTGCCAAAAAGTTATCCTAAAATACCTGTACCATGAGATACAAAGTTGAAGCCATGACTGCCTTTTGAAAAGAAATGTTTTACTTTCATGCTTTGCAGTAGTATGAGTCAGTGTTCTGCTGTTAGAAAATAGTGAAGCGTGCTTGGCTGTCTGGGAAACTTAAAGATTTGTTGTATAAAAAGGAAAAACGTTTTCTTGTTTAGCAGTAATCCTCTGTGGTGGGTAAGAAATATGAAAACGTAGGGGAGACAACTGTCAGGTTTTAAACCTTTACACTTTAGGTAAACATCTTTATTACTTACTTTTTTAAAATTGAGTTTGTGATTCTCCAGCTTTACATTTCTGGGACTGATTTCTTTTAGACTAGAATAATTTGCTTGGTCGGTAGACCATATATGTAGAGAGGGGTGATGGTGTTCTTAAAATTGCGAAGCTTGTTCTGGGGGATGTCTCACCTTCCCTCATTTTAGTGAATTGATTTCCATTCATTGTGCTTTTGCAGTGCTGGGCTTTCTTTTATACATGCCTCTTGGGAGTACGACTCCCTCACAATATACTTCCTTGGAAAGCAAGATTTCTAGGGAACCACAACTTTCCAGAAATAGTTAGTTATTCTGTGCCATCTCAACCAGCAGGAAATTTAGTGCCTTAGGAGAAAAGTAAGATATCTATGGAGAACTCTGCTGGTTCTCTGATCTACATATAGCATTGTATTAAGGAGGCTCACAGGTTAACTGTGAAGTATCATTGTATGCTTGAGAGCAGCTGTTGAACTGAGCACATTTTTCTTCTCTGTCTTCCAAAGCTGCATATAGTGCTGGAAAGTGTGGATTGTTCCCTAAGAGAGAAATCTAGGGAAGAAAGTTTTATTCTAATGGGGACACTGTATTGTCACATTACTGCTTGCTGCTGACATGCTGACTGACATCTCTGTGTAACTGGTCTGTACTACAGCTTTTCTTGCTTTAGCCACTAGGAGTTTGTAATGTGCTGTCTGGCTGAAGCATCTTGTGGTGCTGCTTTGTGAGTTGTCTTGCAGAGTCAGATACGTGAAAAACCAGGAAAGTATTCCAAAGTTACATGAGCTTGTAGAACCATTGAGGTGTCAGAGCTGGAAGGGGCCTCTGGGGGTCATCTGGGGGCCTCGCAACTCAGTCAGGGCCACCCACTGCCAGTTCCTGTGTGCTATTTCTGGTCTGGAATCTACTGAGTTTGATGTTTAAGAGCTGATAATATGTGCAGAAATGCATATGCTGCCTGGGAATGTGCTTTAGTGTTACTGAGGAGAAATGTTTCCTGATCACTTTTCATCTGGAATTTGGCTCTGTTGTAAGACGCTATAAACATAACTCATTCATATGTTCCTTACAGTTATTGTTAAAAAGCCTGGAGGCCTCAAAAAAGATCCTAAGAGGTATGCAGAGTAAGATGTGAAAACAGCTGGTTTTAACAGTAAATGGAGACAGTAACTGCATAGCAGCTGAGAACCTGTCTAGTACGATAGAATTAGAGTAGAAAATGAGCTGTGTATAGTACAGAGTTGTCCAGTAAATACTGCTAACTTTCTGAGCCTCAAGCAATACTTAAACTGTACGTACTACAGATGAGAACTTGATGTCTTTTTTGAGCCTGATTTTGCTCTTAGAGTCAGTCTCTGTCTCCCTTCCTCCCTTCCCCCTTTTCTTTCCCCTC